>CM062293.1:283010712-283281439 GCA_031216915.1 Pictodentalium vernedei
ATCAAACTAAAATGTATCTTCTCCATTCTTATGCTGTGTAATATTGTATAATACTGAGTTTTGTACAGGTATTCCATGAATGTAATATGTTCCAATAAATATTGTTTAAACTACTAAACTAAAATGCACGTGATCAGCAACGACTTGGATACGTAGCCTAAGGTCCACGTGTTGATCTTGCAGGTAATTACTAATTAAAATTACTGGTGGCCTTTTTTGGGGAGGGGGGGGGGATGGGGTTGGTGTGTGGGTTATCGTTGGAAACTGTAATTAATCGATTCCAGTTGATGAAAGCGAACAAGATGTCAATATATCACAAGCACAGTTCTGTACATATTATAATGAGGGGTCGAAAACTTGGGTGATTAACTCAAGCCTTAATTTGTTGATTCTCTGGCAAGTGATGATAGCTCGCTTTGGGGAAATAGGTAGGGTTTACGATGGTATTAAAGGTTGGTGGGAAAGTCCTAATTTTTTGCGGGGGGGGGGGGGGGGGGGGGGGGGGGGGGGGGGGGAGAAGTGGATGTTGTCAACAGCTGGCAAATAGAGATATACCCAACCTGTTTATTCTTGGACCTTCCCCGGTTTATGTAGTCCATAATGTGTACCATTAACAGGACTCCCCTTTTGTTTTTAAAACTTATTTCTATTAAATTTTAGCTTCACGTTATACCAGTATTCCTGTATTTATTTGCGTGAATGTGTCATTTGCAACGATGTTTATCAAATTTTCATCTGGTGGGCTTAAATTGTAATGAATGCTGTCGACCCCCTTGATACAGTTTTCCGTTTCGAACCAGGTTTGCCATGATTATGAAATTCCATTAATTAATCAGAGCCCAAAATCGACGGTTTGTTGACTTTTTTTTTACGTTTTTTTTTTAACAAAGGGTCGACTAAAACGAGATGGCTGAATGGTCCTAAAGGTAGGTATAACCGGGCGTGTGGCCGTGTACATTTCAAATAACATTGTGATATAGTCAACGATCCATCATTCCCACATTATAAGGCTTGGTGAACGTCGGAATGAACGTTTTGTTGACCATATTCTGTCAAGTTGGGTCGATCGTCTGCCATACCATTAAACAGTAATACACCCTGACGCCCAAAATTCAAATGAAACATAACAGTGAGCAGCCAGAAGGAACTAGGCCTGATCCGAGGGAGAGGGATTTTACAACTTACAAGGACTATTCTGCTGGACCCTGTAAGGGCACTAAGAATGTAAAAAGTCACCCACCTCCCTTCCCATCCGCACACACAATCACGATAATTTATCAATGGTGGGAAACATTGTGATCTTCAGATTTCCAGCTAACTCTAGTTTTGTGATGCAAAATGGATTAAATATTTTGTGTTACAAAACTAGAGTTAGCTGAATCTTGACCTATGATTGAAATTGGCTATGCAAATTTCATCAAACGCATCAAGTTTCATTTCGTGTTGTTCAAAATAAGTTTTATGAGCATAGAATGGTTATTGGAAACGATGTTGTTTAAAATACAGCCATGTTGTTGACATGACGAGAGCAGTAATACTTGAAAATAACTTTCATATTTTAAAAAAAAAAAAAATCATTAAAGTGGGAGGTAATTACCACAAACATTTCTGAATCGGGGGGGGGGGGAGGGGGGGGGAGCTGAGGCTGTCCTCCTTTACCTCCATATGGTCTACCACTGTCGTTTATACATCCAGAAAAGTTCTCATCATGTATATACAGTGTGATCACGTTCTGGCAAGGCAGTGGTGTCGTTATACATGCGGGGGTAAAAAAAAAAAGTAAAAAAAGTCGACTTTCAAATTTAAAGTCGATGATTAGTCGACTTTTTGCATAATCACGGCAAGCCTAGTTCGCACGTTCATATTTTTCTACAGGTTTAATAAAAACAGAAGTGCAAATGAATTTAAATGAACGGCATTGAACCAAGTAATGTTTTTCAAAGATACACATTTGTGTTCAGAATGCAAACAGCTGTGGAGATGTTCTATGAATTTTTTTCTTACAGTATGCAGTGAGCATTGGTGGGATGTCACACATATTTGTGCCGGCGCCTCATTGGTTGGTAATAATTAATGGGCAGGATTATGGTCAGGTCAGTGTGTCGAAAACAGAATAGTGCTCCACAGATTAAAATGTCGTATTATTGACACTTTTTCGACACGAAGGCCTACCAAATTAATAATTTTCTTATGGTTATGCATTTTTGAACAAAATAGGTTTGTTTTGATTGATTCAAATCTTGCCTGTTCGACATTTAGTTCGCGAGGTCAGGCGAGGTGTGATTTTTTTGTCAGCCTGTACTGATAGTGAGGTTAATTAGTTACACTTGGTATTTTCCCACTGCTATAGACAATAACGCAAACTGGGTTTGTCACCCCTAGTTTAGCACTAGAAATCAGGGATGATGGAAACCGGGTCTTTAATGGACTGTACACATAATGAGCTATGTTTTTGAGATAAAAGTGAAAAAAAAAAAATGAAAATTAGATAGGGATTTTTGCAAATGACTGGTTTTAGCAGTTACGTTGGGTAAAGGGTTAAGAAATGAAGCAGTTCACTCCAAAGAGTTTTCTGTACCATTGCAACTGTAGAATTCATGGGCTGTGACTCCATAAGATTTCAAATGAGCCACAGCAAATTTATGTCATGCACATTATGCACTTGTTGCTGATCTTGGATATAAATTGTCAAATCAGCATCTCAAGAGAAATCCCAAAATTGTTTTCTTCAGTAGATCTCACCATTCTATTTCTATACCATACTAGTCCTATAACATTTTAGGGAAAACACCTCTGTACAGTTTGTATAAAGTCACAGTAAACTTAAGTTGTGCACACCTGCACTTGATATTTATCATGTATACTAAATTTCAAACCAATATCCCAAGAAATGTGCAAGTACACATGTAGTTCACTCCACAAAAATGTGCAAGTAGTTCACCCCACAAGAAAGATTTTTCCATGCCAATGCAAGTGCATATATCAAGGGCAATCATTCTGGCATGCCAAAATGGTGCCATGTCAAATTTATGTCTTGCACATCAGAACTTGATGTTGCGGCCATTCCTGCTCACCCTGCACACCAATGTTAATTAATCTGTCGCAGCAAGTTATAGTCTGTATCAAAAGAATGCTTGTGAGAGGGATTGGTGTTTGTGGTGTGTTGTGTTTGTCACCTCTAGTGTCCAGTGAACCAATTACAGTGGTGATGTGTTTATTTTTTCTCCCTATTTTAAATAATGATTCTGGTATTTCAATTTTTATTTTATTTTTAACTTAAAAATTTAAATTTTATAGTAAATTTTCTTTCTTATTATACCTACCGCAGTTGTTTACTACAGGCTTGCACTACAGTGGAAGACCCTAACTCGGATAAAATACTCTCTATTTTAATCTTTCCCAAGAATTTTGGTAAAGAAAAGTGGTGTAAAAACACCACGAAAAAATAAGACAAAACTGGGTCGAGTGGCATCGGCGCACAACCAGTAGGGGACGCTCTTCTCTTAGTACAATTCCACGCCTTCTGTTAACCAGTGCGCAAGTAGTCATCAAACCATTCTTTTGAGTCCGCCAACATAGGAGTTATGTGATCAGCGGGGAGGAAGGATTCGTACCCGAATAAGAAGATGGGAGGGCCTCCATGTAAACAATTGCGGTAGGTATAATAAGAAAGGAAATTTACTATAAAATTTAAATTTCTTATCAACCTACCTTACAATTGTTTACTACAGGCTGAATAGACAATAGGATGGAGGGAATCACATAACCAACCCACACATAACCCAACTGCACTGGAACCGTGGACAGAGGAAGAGGTCCCTAGGGCTATCAAACCATAGCATCACAAACATTAGTAAAAGACAATGAGAGATGAGGTGTATGGTCCTGTGCGATACAGACAGAAAGGGCAGAAACAGCACAGAGCTGGAACTGACCTTGTAAGCAGCAGAATGGCTGGGATAGACCACAGCCTGAGCAGACGAAAGAGGGCCCTAGAACAAAGGTCCTCTGCCTGCACCTGCAACTGTCGCAGATAAGTGGAGAAAATAGTATTTCTCCAGTAGGCTGTCAGCATAACATCCGGCAACATGACTGAGTTAGTATAAGCCCCAAGAGGTAGACAATGCACACACCTTGTGGCAGAAAAACGATTGGTAATACAAGCGCCAGTCGCTAGACGAGGGGAAGCTGCACGAATAGCAAGACAAATCCGTTGAAAAATGGATTCAGGAGAGATCGTCTGTCGACCAGGAATAAGAGACAGAAAATCGATCCTGCTCTTCCAAATGAACAGAGCAAAGGGTGTTTACCCGCAACAGAAGGAAGAGTCCCGATACAGATAGGAGGTGGAGTAGTTCCGGTATCTGATTCTTGGCCAGAAAGGAGCAATCACTGGTAAACATAACACTGGTGGGAGAGCTCCAGAAAAAGGCCGGGTCAACCGAGAGGGCGTGAAGCTCATTAACCCGTCAGGCTGAGGCAAAAGCCATCAGAAGAAGAAGAAAAGATTCCATCTTGGGGTAAGCTGCAAAGTCCTAGGCCTTTTCAAGGAAAAGTGCCGAACAAGCTTGGAGAGGCATGGAGTAGTGCCGATACGACGCTGTCCCACATACGAAAAGGTTTCCAGAGCATGGACCTGTACCCATTGATGGAAACAGGCTGGAGACCCCCCAGAATCAAACATATACCAGAAACTCCGCAATCTGTGTGATCAAAGGAGTGACAGAAGCAACAGAGCGATCCGCACACCATCGACAGAAGACATTCCATTTAGTCGCAGAGGCTAAACCAGTGGAGTGCCTCCTTGAATAAGAAAAGCAACTCCACTGCACGTCTCGAAAAAAACACTAAGGAGTAGACAGGACATGACAAAAGACATGCACGAAGGCACAATGAAGTCGGGTCGACGTGAAAGCTACTCGGATGACCTTGGCAAAGAAGGTCGCAATGTAAGGGGAGACAAGTTGGAACCGCCACTAACAGAGAGTGGAGCAGATTGATCCACACCCACTGGGGCGACAGGGGTGCGATCAAAATGATTCGACAACTGCAGGTTCATATCTGGGCTAGAACCTGAGGCAGAATCGGAACCGGCAGGAAGGCGTAGCCAACAAGACCGTTCCAAAGGAGGGACAGAGCGTCCACGGCAAAAGCCAGAGCATCTGGACATGGGGACATGAAAGTGTCCACCTGATGGTTCCAACAAGTCGCAAAGAGATCGATGTGGGGAAGACCCCAGAGATCACAAAGAGACTGGAACACTGCCATGTGGAGCATCCACTCTGTGGAAAAGAACCTACCCGTCGGGACAGGAAGTCGGCTAGGATGTTCAGACGACCGGGAAAGTGACGAACCACCAACCCAGCGTTGACATCCTGAGTGAGCAGTAGAAGATCCCGAACCAATTTGTACATGGGAACATTGTGCGTGCCACCCTGGTTCCGAATGTAAACAACCACTGTCGAATTGTCGGACAATAGAAGGACCTGACAATTCAAAAGGCGGGGATCCACTGCCGGAAACTCAGAAGAAGAGCAAGAAGCTACTTCTGGATGATGTGAAGAGCTGCTAGATCCTGGTCCCATGACCCTTGAAGGAAAAGACCTAGAGGATCCAACATCACACCCCATCCGAGATCGCTGGCGACTGCCGTCAGAACACAATTGGACGTGGGGAAGTCCAACGGAACTCCCTGCATAATCCACTGAACATCTGTCAGGGAAGACGGTGACGAGGAAGAGACTCGGGTAACTGAAGCACCAGATCCAGAAGATCGACATTCGGCCTCCAACGACTGAGCAGAAAGTGTTGGAGAGGTCAGACATGCAGCCGACCTAGAGGAAGGAGATCCATCACCGAACCGCAGAGACCGAGCAGCCGGGGAAGACTCCGAGCTGTTGCGGACGTGGACTGGGACAGAGTCAGGGCGAAAGGCTGAGAAAAGCACAGCCCTTGCCTGGGAAACCGCCACCGTATCCAGCTGAGTACGGAAGCCCATCCCAGATGACAAAACGATGGAAAAGGGACCAGGTCCGACTTCACCCCGTTGACTCTGAACCCTAGTGACTTGAGCAGGCTCAACAGTGTGACGACATCCGATTCCAGAAAGGCAGCATTGGAACGTCTCTGGAGGATATCGACTAGATATGCCAAAGAATACACCCTGGACTGTGTGCAATGTAAGACTAACACATGCGACATCAGACGGGTGAAAGCCCAAGGATACAGGTCGAGGCCAAAGGGCATGGCTTTGAACTGGAAAACATCCTGGGGAATGGAGCAGCGAACCAACCTGAAAGCGTCCATGCTGAACTGAGGAGCAATGATAGACTGGGTCAGGATACTCAGATCGATAACCTGTCTGAGTCAGCCGTCCTTCTTTGGCACCAAGAACAGGCAGGAATAAAATCCCACTGAATGTTCTGGATAACCTCGATCGCCCCCCTTTGACAGGAGATTGCCTATCTTCGTAATCAAAAGTTCCTAACGTGTAATGTTGAAAGGGACTTGTGTGGGAAGAGGCACTCTCGACTGAGTGGAATGCCTCAACCTGGGACAAATTCGAGGTGACTACTGCCGACGCTTACTCGAACCCTGTGAGTGAGTAGAAGTGGCGGCAGGAGGATCAGCCCTTAGCTTCGCAGAGGAAGCAGAAGGGTACTTGTTAGGCTTTGGACGGTCCCTGTCTCCAACAGAAGGCAGATCAAGCTGATGAAGCAGCAGCTTATCTATGGAATGACATAGGGAGTCATCCTGGACCGTCGCCACGGAACCATGGAATAGTAGCAGACCCGTCGATAGAGGCAGATCGAAGAGCAGCACACTGCCCCTCAAGAAGGGAACGGCATGTGACCAGCACAGCGTCCTTGTGAACTTTTTCCATGTTAGCCGTGTTACAGGCATGTTTGTGAGAAGATGCATGAGCGCCTGAGACAGCACACACAAAAAACCTGTTCGTCGTCAAACTTATCTGGGAGCAGATAAGCAGCATAGCAGAAACGAAGCATTCCAGCATCTCTCCCGATACGCCCAACATGGACTCCAAAGTCTCCATACGAAAAATGGCCGGTTTGGGAGTTTGAGTCCCGATCCAAGACCGTCAAAGTCTGGCAGACTGACGGATTGGCAGAATCGTAGGAACGATAATGCACCGGAGGCAAAAAAGTGTCAACCCTGATGAAGAATGATGTCTTCAAAGCCTTGGAACTCACCTCAGAGTCCAAAGCTGTAAATGCTTCAACCACCTGTACCAACAGGCATGGTTGAAGGCGCCCAGAAGCAGGTTGCTCCACAGGCTGCAGGCGCGCAACGATGATCGCGGCCGGGCTGACACTGTCGGCTGGTTTGAAGGTTTGAGATCTGGACGGAACCCAAACACAAAGTCAAGACCTGCCCCCAAGTCAGAAGACTGTTGGCTCTCGCCGTCAGGTATGTCGGACTCATCCCATGAGTCGGAAGACACATAGCCCATCATGGGCAAACCAGCCAATGCCTCCCATGGTGTAGGCACACCATGGGGATCAGAAAGCGGCCTGTTTCCAATCCCGGGAGGCGGCACCACAGGGGGCACCCGGAAACCACTCGTAGCCTCGCTGGAAACAACGGAAAAGGCTCTTGGACAGAACCTAAGTGAGCAAGGAGAGGGCCTCCCTAAGCTCACTGACTGCGTCGGAACAGTTTGATGTGGGAACGAACCGACAAAGTGGCTTCACACCTGACCCATTTTACCAGCGGGGTGACGGGCTGCAGCTAAAACATCTGAAAGCATGACATACCCCGAGGATCTACAGAGCGGAAACTCAGGAGAGTCGCCGCGGATCTCTGCGGGACAGAAGGTCCAGGCTGCACAAAAAGCGTTGGTCCCGCCAAACTGGCCATGGGAGCTGAGTGCGTGGTCACAAACGCCACGGAGCTCATGGTGACCCCACCATGAACATCCAAATCCAAAGAGAAATACTGAGGTACCCGACGGCTGAGGGACCACAGTAGAGGGTTCGGCCGGCAGCCCCTTCCAACTTCGCCAAATTGAAGTCAGGGGAGGCCAATACCCGATGTCTACACTACCAGACATCTCTGCAGACCCCCGCAGGGATAAAACTGCTGTGCTCAACAGCAGAGAGGACACAACAGGGGGTTCGGTCGGCAGCCACTTCCGACTTCGCCGAGTTGAAGTCAGGGAAGGCTGAGGCCGATACCCCATGTCTACACTACCAGACACCTCTGCAGACCCCTGCAGAGATAAAACGGCTATGCTCAACGACTGAGAGGACACAGCAGGGGGTTCGGTCGGCAGCCACTTCCAACTTCGCCGAGTTGAAGTCAGAGAAGGCTGAGGCCGATACCCCACATCCACACATCACTGCAGACCCCTGAAGGGATAAGCCGAGGCCGGCTAAAACGGTGACCGATGATGTTGTAGATGGAACAGCAGTAGCAGCAGATACAACGGGAGCTGTTGAAACTGGCGGAAAAGGGGAGACAGCAACCTAGCTCGGCCTCCAAAGGAGGAGTCACAACCCTAGTGACAGCCTCAGATGTCGACTGAAGAGGGTGCATCGTCCCGGAACCAGGCATCTCTTCACCAGCCATCCAACAGGTCCCGCAGTATCCACCACGGTAAAAACTGCACATCCCCCACGGAGGGGGTATAACTCTCACCAGTCGTGGTCGTGTCAGGAGGCCCAAAACGACAGCATTCCCGCAACCCCACTCCCCCCGCAGGCACAGGAGGAGCTGCACATCTCCCACGAAGGGGGTATAACTCTCACCAGACATGGTCGTGTTGGGAGACCCCGAAATGACAGCGTTCCCCCCCTTCCCCCCTGTGGGTGCAGGAGGAACAGCCATGAGAACGCACCAAAAGCAAGGGCAAAAGGCATTGCCCTAAAGGAACTGAACTGGTCATAACAGAGGTGAGAGCAGTAGAAGAAAAAGGTGAACTCAACAGATACAGAAAGTAGAAGAACACCCCTAAATACCAGAGAAAGGTGGCAGAAAAAAAAAGAACCGGTGGGTACACTACAGAACCCAGACGGCCAACAGGGACCTAAAAAACAGAAATTCAGCCCTCAACAGAGTGAAGAAATCCTGTCCATACAGTCCCTCACTGACACCAAACTCCAATAATAATATTAAAATTGATCAACCGAAAAATTTTATGTCCGAACCGCGTTGAAACGATGTCAAAAATCATATGCAAAATCGGAATATATAAATAAAATTCACTAAAAATGTGGTTGAAAATATTAACGAGAATATATAAAACAGAGTCCTGTTATTATACGATCTTCAGATCCATAATTCCAGTCACAGGAAAACCATTATCGACTAGTTGAATTATCACTGTTTCGTAATGCAAAATGGCAACACATCCTCCACGTTTCGCGGACAAAAAAAGAATGGTTTGATGACTGTTTGCGCACTGGTTAACGGAAGTCATGGAATTGTACTAAGAGAAGAGCGTCCCCTACTGGGTGTGCGCCGATGGCACTCGACCCAGTTTGGGCTTATTTTTTCGTGGTGTTTTTACACCACTTTTCTTTACCAAATCTCTTGGGAAAGATTAAAATAGAGAGTAATTTATCCGAGTTAGGGTCTTCCACTGTAGTGCAAGCCTGTAGAAAACAACTGTAAGGTAGGTTGATAAGAAATAGTTGATCAAAATATATTCTTTCAATTACGTGACAAAGAATGTTTAAATTCTTATTTTCAAATCTGAACGCAGACGAGAGTGAACACTATGCCCCTGCTGCCAAGGTGGAGATCAGACAGCTGTCTATGACTAGGCGACAAACCGTCTGAACATGGATGAACCTCTCTTCACTTTCCCACTGTCTGGGACTATACTATACTATATAAGGTGTGGGTCAAAGTCCCTGTGTGCACTGCTTGCGGGCGATTCGGCCAATAGCAGACAACTGCATAAAACTACAAGCACATTAGTGACCTGAAAATGGCTTCCGATGTTTATTCCAATAACATACCAGATGTGGTGCGAGCGTCCTAGGTGATGAGATAACAGATGCTTCGGCATTTTTCACAATGCAAGTGAACATCGCCATCAATCTCTCACTATCTTTCATAATCACCCAACATTCTGACGCAAACTGTTTTATTATTTCACTCACTGGTGCTTTCTCAAGCTCCCCAACTATAATATTGACTCTTTCCCTCATATCATCCCTCATCCACTTATCCTGCTTTCATCCCATTCTTCCAATAGTTTTTCAAGAAATCTTATTCTTCTGGACAAATATTTAGGGGCATTCTAAACCGAGATGTTCCAGGGTCTCTGTTACCCACAAGCTGTACATCTGGCAACCCTTTCCTCGCCTATCCAGATTTTTCTCCTCAATGTGAGTGACTTTGCTCTAACTTTGAACAGCAAAGAACCTCTCCCCTTCCCCCAAAAGACACATCGAGGTACTCCTCGAAAGCTGGCGCATCATTTTTGTATAAGCCATCAAAAGAGCTATTGGCCCTACAGTTGAAACTAGAAGTCCTGTGACTGTATTGTGCACTCTTCTGAAGTAATAGCGTGCCGAGTAAGTGCACTTTTGTTCCTATCAAACTACACCATTAGCGTAACTCATTTCCTAGAAAAACAGCATGCCCAACATGTACTGTGTACAATTCTATGCTAGTAAATATTTATTTATTTATTTATTTATTTATTTATTTATTTATTTATTTATGGGGTTTTAACAACACTTTTGACAGCCAGAGTGTCACCTTGTGTTGGACTGTTTTAAGGGTAGAGGAAGCAGGAGTACCCAGAGAGAACAACGAGCAATGGCGAGTAACTGTCAGATGCCCCAATGTACTAACTCCACACAAGCAGTGTTAGCATTGGTTGAAGACAAGTGCACCATCACATGAAGTATGCCTTAGTACACAACACTACCGTGCTCCCACTTGGGCAATTGGGATTAAGTGTCTTGCCCAAGGGCACAACGCAGTTGCTGCAGGGAGGATTTGAACCGAAGACCTCTCGGCTTGCAGCCTGCATCTCTACCCACTGAGCCACCATGCTCACAAACTAGGAAATAGAGATCATTAACATCATTCCTGACCACTACTGGGACACATGTACATGTAATGATGTGAATAGATATTAAAATTCAACTGCATATACTGAATGAGGCGAGTGGATTACTAATTAAATGCAGCACTATATACTCTACACTGGAAAAGTATTTATAATTGTTCATAACAGCACAAAAAACACTTGCAAGCTTTCATCATATGAACCACCAGGTGCATCCCGGTGGTGCATGTGATGAAAGTTTTTAAGTGCTTCTTATGTTTTGTCCTCTGAAATTGTAATTAATTACTAAGTGAAAAATCTATCCCACAGCGATTTAGCAGTAATCCACCCTCCACATACTGTAGTCTCAATATTTTCTTTCTGTTTGATCTGTTCAGTTCGTGATTTCACTACTGACCTCGCTAATAGTGCATTATATTTTGCATTGCACAGTGTAAACTCTCTTGTGTATTTCAGACTATTTCATTCTTCTGCAATAAGGACCACATTAACTAACAAGCATTTTCCATGCTAACTGTGACCGGACTTCTAGTTTCAACTGTAACTCCAGCCCGCCAGTTTCTATTGCATCATCGAGAACCCTTCCCCTGATAAAACTGCACCCCCCCCCCTCGCTTCACTCCCCCCTTCTACACTCCATGGAATAATTCTCCATTAACTCCTTAACCTGCCGTTGATTGTGATGTTCTGTCATATGGCTCAGAGTTTAGCGAAGCAAACCTGGAATTTTTCCCTTCACCAATAGAAAACTTACCCACCCTCCAACTTCAGGACTCATCTACCACCAGTATTATCTTACTCTTGTTTTCGTTCATCTTAAGTCTGAATAAAAAATTAACTGAATTCACTCTCTATACAATTTGTCAATAGCCTGTCTAAACCACCCGATTAGAATAATTAATTAGAACAAGAGGCCCCAAGGGACCTGAAGTGCTCATCTTGAACAGAACACAATATAAACAGAGTCCAAGAATGAGTTCTACATTAAGCAATCCATCTTCATAGGATACACTGTCATTCCTTGAGTCCCTCAGGAGTGACAAAAATAATCTGGGCATCATGCCTTTTCTTCAGTTGATCATAATGTAAAATGCGGAGCTCCCCTATGAAGCCCCTTGATACAACCTATGTGGATTATAATATCTTAGTTACACACCTCTTGAGGGTACTGAATACAAAATTTTTAATTCTTCAGCAACATGGCCAATTCCAGCTCCCATAGGGATCACATATATTAACCCAGGCTCTTGATTTGAACACAGTTGAATTTGACTTCCCTAGAGATGTTGTGTACCAAATATGAAAGCATTCTGACTGTTGGATATGAAGAAGAGAAATTTTAAAGAAATTTCTTCATATTGCACTAAGTTAAAATTTGGGCTACCACAGAGAGCCCAAATATTAACCTATGGATCCAATTTGAACAAACTTGAATCTGATCCCCCTAGAGATGTTGTATACCAAATATGGAAGCATTCTGACTAGTGGATCTGAAGAAGAAGATTTTTGAAGAAATTCCCTCATATTGTACTAAGTTAAGGGGTCGTCCAACCTAACTTTGGTCAATTTTTTGACATTTTTCCCAATGCCTCAGAACCAGAGAAGAAAAGTAAGGAAAGGCAAATTATATATCAAAATAATGAGTAAAGTGCATAGAAAAGGTACATATAATTTTTTTCATGAAAAAAAGTGAATTTTATGATTTTGAAGAAGATTAATTTGCCAATGGCATAAATAACGAACCGGTAAAACCACAAAGTAATCGGTAATTCGAAAGCCTTGTCCTCAATATAATGATAACATACTACAGACTCGGAGAAAGCATTTTTTTGACACACACTCTGGTGGGTTTTGATGTTTGAATGTAATTACACCAACACAAATTTTGGATGTTCCGGATGTGGCCATGTTTCAATGTTTATTCCGGTCATGTGATTACGATGTGGTTCTTGCAGAAATACTCAATTTGGGCAATCGTAAGAATGCAAGGACGTGATCACGCCCTTTATTTGTTCGAGACAATGTATGAGCAGATTTGCAAACGGGTGACAGCAAATACTTGAGCTGTTAATGTCACAACTGCAAAATATGGTTTGAAATTCCCTCTCGTGTTTACAGGCCGTCTGAACTTTTTGGTTGACAAAAATTCTGAATTATTGTGCACTAGAAAGACAACATGAACCACTTGTAAAAAAATAACCAAGTGTATAAAATTGGGACGATACACATAAAATAAGGCAATATTCATAACAAAGTAAGCAGAATGCTTCAGAAATCACTTTTTCACGAAGTATATTCCAAGTGACCTGGAACTATATTGAGCATGTTGATTTCCCCCGATGTTGTGAAGTTATTTACTTCCTAGTAACCATGGAATTTGTCGCGGCTGTGTTTGATGTCTGCAAAGGACCGATTGAAGATGGGTTGAAAATATGCATTCGCGCCTTTAAATAAGGTACGATTAGACGATGCTGAGAATTCAGTTTTTTCTTGCAACCAACCATACTAACACAAGCGTCGATCAATGTCTTTTGTCATCGTTTTACACTGACAAATGTGACAAATCTCCTTCACTGGAAACTATCTCCCAATTTGCATATCACAATAAACATAACCGCTGTCAGCGTGACCGTGTGGTCAAAACTGAAACGAATTATCGAATCCATGGTCAAAATTAGCTGCAATTGGCTTTTAAACAAATCAAATACACAAAATATTCGCAATTTCTTCATTATCCATGCCGAGTTACTTTTTAACCAGACCACATGCGTTCAGTTTCGTTTGTTGGCATCAAATTGATATTGTTTGTGGTAATTAATAGTACGAGAAGGCGAAAGAAGCCAAATATTTCCCATCATCTATAAATTAAATAAAATTGATAATTCCTTTTATTTTACTGAAATTATGAACTGATAAGGTGGATGTGTTGCGATTATTATGCCCCAGACCTGGAAGTTGGAAAATCAAAGGTGCATCTAGGGCCGTGCAGTGGTGACCTCTGTCCTCTTAGTCTTACCTATTCATCATTACATGTACCAACATTCTCCCTTGTATCTCAACCATTGCTACTCCAATTTGAAGGATATTTGGTGTTATGATCGAGCATTATGGGGAAACAATGCCTGTGTAGCTGCTGCAGCATGTGTTTCTTCCCACATTTTTTCAGAGTTGTAGTACTTTTTCACTCTTTTGAGTTAGAAAATTTTGTTTATAACTAGTTGATTTGTTATAATTTGTTGCAAAGTGCCTGCTGATACCTTCAAATGTATTGCTACAAAATATTTCTGGTGAAGATTTTGTTCCTTTTGCTCATCAGGCAACAACCTAATGAATATTCTATATAAAGCCACCAATCTGATGTTTGACACTTTCATCGGAGCTGTTTTGAAGGCTTATGGAACTCAAAATGTTGATTATGGCAGGACTTTTCTATTCACCCATTAATCGATAAATTAAGTGTTATAGTTGGAAGTAAGAAGCATGAAAGGTCCAGAACTAAAAGTCTAAAAAGAATGTTTTGCAATGTAACATTATTTTTGCAGATACACTTATTTGGAGGGTTACCTACCTGATAGTGTTTGGAACATGTGTGGCCAGGATCTTCGAAAAGAAAAAAGAGTTAAACTTTGAGAAAACAGGCATATGCCTTGAGTGCCGGAGGTAGTCATACAAGGAAGAGAGCCCCCCCCCCCCCCCCCCCCCTCCCTCCCCCAGGGAAATTTTTTTGTGTCAAATGGAGCTCACTTGTCACCTTTTGGGGATTGCTTTGTATACTGCGTTTTTGAAAAAAATATGTGAGACCCTCTGGATGTGCCCTTCTGATCTCAATATGCCAATAAGCCTCCTTGGGGAAAGTACATGCAATAATGGTTATGTAAGATTGATTTGATGTGTTTTGAATAACAATGTACTTTTAAGTACATTAGATGGTTTACTGCAGTGACAGGTTACAGTTACCCTTATTTCTTCTCCAACAGATATCATGAGTGTATTGGTGTCCAAGAGTAAACAGAGCTATTATTCTTATTGATAAACCAGACAAATTTAACAATTTAATCACTATCAAATTGATGCATGGGATAAAAGGGGTCACAGTGCAAGGGGTGTGTAAATATATTTATTCAACTACAATGTATGACTTTGCAGTGCATTCTACATAGGAGAATATCATAGTTTCTTTCCAAAACCACTACAGTGACACATACATCTTTATATTGGGAGACACTCTTTTGTCCTTCCATACTTCTTCTGGTGGACTCCTTCATGTTGACCTTTGTTGAACTCCCCAAATCAAAACATAAACAAAAGAAAATGTCTGCCTTCAATCAGTGAGCACTCCACTTATAACATTTGGTCTCAATCTTTATTACTTTCATGAATTAGGAAAAGATTTCTTCGAGTATGTACTTCAACGTTTATAGAATACAGCTGTTATTTTATTTTGAGGTATTTTATTGTAAAACTTTTGTTCTCTTACTTATGCCATAGCAGACTTTCAGGTGGTGCTATACACATGGCAGCAGTTTCCATAGCAAAATTCAGTTTCCACATGTTCTATGTTTCATTCCAAGCATTTTGGTATATCATTTATTGGGGTTATTCATTTTGGGCCTTTTTCAGACTTGAAAGAAAATTACATGAAATTTGACCAAAGTTAGGTTGGACGTCCCCTTAAATTTCAGGTTCCCTTATGGAGCCCAAATATTACCCCAGGCACACGAATTGAACAAACTTGAATCTGACCCCCCCTAGAGATGTTGTATACCAAATATGGAAGCATTCCAACTGGTGGATCTGAAGAGGAAGATTTTTGAAGAAATTTCCTCATGTCGCACTAAGTAACTAGAGGATGGCCACCAAAGGGTGGCTGATTCCCCCGAAAAAAGCCTTGATAGCCATTCCAACCTTATTCGCGACACACCCTCTGGTTGTGAGCAATAATAATACCAAGTATCATTAATATCCTTGAAGGCTGTAAGAAGTTATGGAGCGGACATGAATTCCGTCTACGCCCGGACGGACAGACAGACAGATGGACAGACAGACAGATGGACAGACGGACGACGTCACGGCTAGATTCCCCCGAAATTTTTTCGGGGGAATAAAAATTTGGGCTGCCATAGCGAGCCCAAATATATACCTAGGGATCTGATTTGAACAAACTTGAATCTGACCCCCCTAGAGATGTTGCATACCAAATTGTTATTGTTTTGAAATGAACGCATTTGGGATCAAATTGGGCTGAATATTGTGTAATAAAATGTCTCGTAGCATATAATAAAAAAGAAAACCTACTTTATTTTAGTCAGTGTCTGAAATTATCTCACGAGTGTGGACCTGGTTTTATTTTTCACGAGCGCTTGCGCAACCCTTTCCCCAATGCAGACGAAAAAAAATGTATTACTTTAAGAATTTTTTCAAATTTAAAAAAAAAATTTCAACAAAACAATATCATGTGACCTCGAGTGGAATGAGCACGAGTGAAAAATAATATTTTCAGGTCCACACGATGAATTTTTTTCAGTAGCTTCCTAAGTGACGTTACGCTTCGGCTTGTGACGCCGCCTTGAAGGAATGATCATCAGCTTTTTGCTATTGTCTTGAAACTGTTTGCAGTCAAATTGGGCTGAATATTGCGCAGTAAAATGTCACATAACATATAATACAAAGAAAATCTATGCTTTTTTAGTGAATATCGGGACTTATCTCATGAGTGTGAAACTGAAAGTTTTATTTCTCACAAGTGCAGGGTTCCTGCACCTGACCTGACATGAAATTCCAGGCTTTTCCAGGCCATATACACCCCAAATTCAAGGAGTTTCAAGGCTAATAGAAAGTTAAATTCAAGGTTTTTCCAGGCTTATCGTAGTTGAACCACTCGAACCGTCTCGGACGTATTTCATTCATCTCAACTCGGCGTGCAATGCTTCATTTTTCAAGGCTTTTCCAGGCCCAGGCAGCCAAATCAAGGCTTTTCAAGGCCTTGAATTTCATTTTTGAAATTCCAGGCTTTTCCAGGCTTTTCCAGGCTTTTCAAGGCCCACAGGAACCCTGAAGTGCTTCTGCGATCCTTTACCCAATGCAGAAAAAATTTTTTTTATTATTTTAAAAATAATTCTTTTCTCAAATTTAAAAAAAAATTTCAACAAAACCATATCATGTGACCCTTCAATGGAACGAGCATGTTCCAAAGAGGGGTCACATGATATTGATTTGTTGAAGTTTCTTGAAAAATAATTTTTTCAACTGCTGAATTTGCATATTACGTGGGCTGTTGTGGCCAATTTGTTAGATAAAGGGAAAAAGTCACTATCAGCATAAATGAAGTGACCAGATTAGCCAGATGAAATATGATGATGAAATACGATTCCTACAGTGTCTTGTTTTAGCTGGCTGATCTCTTCTTGGTAACTCAAATGCAATATGACAACACTAGTTAATTGAACGTTGTAATAATCAGTATTTATATCTACCTACCTTGATCTAATTCTGTCATCATCTATACCTCTGATAACACAGGATTGCATTTGTGGGGGCAATTTATTCTCTACATAAGGTGTCAGTGATGTCCATGGAAGCTTGCCCTCTAATGACAACAATGAATCAACCAGAGAGGCATTTTCACACATAGGAAAAGGAAGACTTGAACTGAGAGATGCACACTGAAAAGTATATATTTAATATCAAAGAAGATTTCAAGAAAAAACTCTCTTTTCTACCAAATTATTAACAATAAAATGATTTCTCATTGCCTTGACTGCACTTGCAATCAACACTTATCTTCATTACAAGATCTTAAAGAAAGGACTGAAAAATTCTTCTTCTTTTGTTCAAGATGTATTAATGTTAACCTTTTACCCAACGTAACGGCCAAAACCAGCCAGCAATAATCATCATTGAATTTTCCTTACTCATTTAGCTCATTCCAATGAGGGGTCATAAGCTATTTTTTATGCAAAAAATTAGTTATTCAAGAATTTTGTTTGCAAGTGTCATCTGCTTTTCGTGTTAGGTAAATGGTTAATGAAATTATATTGTTTTGGTCGTTTTCTAAATGTGGTTCTAATTTTTTTATTTTTCCAAGCTTATGTGTACTTCATGCTTTGCCAAAGTTAATCTGTCCATTTTGTTCATCCTTCAACAACTAGATAACCAAGGATTTGTTTAAGGCAGTGTGCCGCCTTATTCAACTGTACACAATAATGAATGGTCCTATATGAAATAAAGATATTTATTTATTTATTGGTGTTTAAGGTCACATAGTTCTGCATAATGGCTAATCATGACCACAACAGTTTTACTGGTGGAGGAAGCCAGAGTACCCTGAGAGAACCACCGAGCAAATGTCAGCCCCCCCAACATACTAACTCCACACAAGAAGGGTTAGCACTCGTTGTAGACAGGTGCACCATCAACGTGCAGTACGCCGTAGTACACAAACTCACAGTGCCCCCACGTGGGCAATAGGTGTGAAGTGTCTTGCACAAGGACACAACACGGTTGCCACGGGTGGGATTCAAACCGAGGACCTCTCGGCTTGCAGCCTGCACCTCTACCTACTTAGCCACCCTCAGTGGACTCAGAAATTGACATTGTAACGCTTTTGATGTTTCAGTGAACAGGTTCAAGGTCCTGTCATTTTCAATGTGTTATCTATTTTCAAACAAAGATGTATCTTCTTCATGGAAATTCAATAATCCCCATATAAATGTAACTATGTAACCCTTTGAATGCGAAAGACCCATTTTGCGGTTTGGGATCGTGATAGCATAATTTCACTAAGTGGGATGGCTGCCCAGTGAACTTGTGATGTAGACCTATCAATGAATTCAACGTGCAACTCCAAGGCTGCACGTTGAAAATATTAATTGGTCCACCTCCAACAAATGAATACATACTCTTCCAATTGATGTTATCGCACTGATCTGGATGATACTATCAGTGTTCAAGGGGTTAATAAAACAGGTGTGCTCCTTCAACAATCTAAAGTTGTTTGTTACTATGACAGTCAATGAAAAGATCATACAAAGAACAAATCGGTAAAGGTGATCTGTAATAATTTAATCCTACAGCCCATACTGTAGGATGAAATTATTATACCAACCTAAAAAAGCAACAAGTATTGGACCACTTACCTAAAATAGTATTAACTGATTGAGTGCTAGAAGCCACTACCAGGACTCTACTGAAAGGTGCTGAAAGCCACTATAGTGGCTTTACACTGTTTGCACTAATTTGTTGCTGGCTCCTCAGAAGAAGGAAAATTTTAATATAAATTATTCTGTATACAATTTATTGGAGAGTGCCAACTGGCACTCTCCAATAAATTGTAACAAAACAATCATTTATGAGATGTATTGCTAAAGTAAGGTTCCTTTTGCTGGTGATATCTTTGAAAAAAAATACTTGTTACAAATGACCACTGAAAAGAAATTTAGTGCTCTACCAGTTAAATATAACGATTCTCTTTAAAACCACACAACTAAAAAGGCTTGATAATTAAGCTGTTAAAAATAAAAGTCGTATTTTTAAGCAATGCCATGTCCAAAACATCCAATCTTAATTACAGACTGATAACTTTTCTGGACTCTGACATCTTAAATGCAAATGTCACTTGGGATACATCATGCCACGCCCACATGGGGACACAGCGGCTCTGTGTACTAAGGCATACTGCACATCGATGGTGCAACCGCCTTCAACCAATGCTAACCCTTCATGTGTGGAGTTAGTGCATGGGGGAGCCTGACAGTTGCTGCTGCTTGGTGGTTCTCTCTGCATTCCTCCACCCATAAAACTATCTGACACGAGGTGATATTGGCTGTCAAAAGTGTCATTAAACCCCAATAAATAAATTAATACAACATGCCATGCTTATTATTAGAAGGGTCTGCATTTGTTGTATTATTGTAACAAACAAAAGACATGAAAACTGAAAGCACTAGTTTTGGTTTTTTTTTTATATATCTAACAATTAATGCCTTCTTTAAGTATTACTTGTTTTATGAATTAGCCAGACTCAATTTCCAGTTTAAGTATTTGATTATTATTGCAGTATGTATGTACACTTAAACATCAATTGAAGATTTATATTAGACACAACATTTCTGTCTACTATTAAATTTTAAATGTCAGTTGGCATATCAGATCTTTTAATTAAAGAGGCAGATTGCTAGGTTAACTTTAGTACAATTTCTCTATTAGTCTTTTGACACAATCTATTAGAGCACTTGTCAATACATTATAACTCAACAAGCCAAACTCTTCATCTTTAACTACTAGTCTTTTGTCACAATCTATTGGAGTGTGCCAGAGGCAATCGCCAATAAATTATAACTCACATGACCATAATTTGGTTCTAAATTTGAACAGAACAAATCCTTCTAAACAAAATTTCTTTGGCATCTAATGAACTGATGCACATCCAGACTCAGCGGCTTTTATTGTTTGTTTATTGAGCTTTAACAACACTTTCAACAACCAGGGTCATATTGTGTCAGACAGTTTTACACTTGGAAGAAGCTGGAGTGACCTGAAAGAACCACCAAGCAACTATCAGACTCTCCAACTTACTAACTCGGCACAAGCAGACGTAGCAGCAGTCGACTGCCAGTGCACTATCGATGTGCAGTTCATCTAAGGACACAGAGCCACTGTGTATTTATTTTGTTTATTTATTGGGGTTTAATGACACTTTTGACAGCCAGGGTCACCTTGTGTCAGTTTTATGTGGGGAGGGAGCCAGAGTACCCAGAGAGAACCATGGAGCAACTGTCAGACTCCCCAATGTACTAACTCCACACAAGCAGGGTTAGCATTGGTTGAAGACAAGTGCCCTATCACTTGTAGTATGCCTTCGTACACAACGCCACCATGCCTCCACATGGGCAATTGGGATTAAGTGTCTTGCCCAGGGACACAACGCAGTTGCTTCAGGTGGGATTCGAACCGAGGACATCTCGGCTTGTAGTCTGCATCTCTACCTACGGAGCCACCACGCTCCCGGTCCACTGTGTCTCCAAGGCTTTTATTGCAATGCCGTGGAACCATTTTAATTGAATAGCCACTCTGCCTGTGGAAAATGTTCAGCTGATAGAAGAATTCAATTGACAGGAATTTTGTCATTGTTCTTTATTCCACTAATAAACTGTGCATTTAGCTTGTTATATATTGTTTGATGGAGATCAAGGAGCTCTGTTAAACAAGATATCATAGATTAAATGCTTATTTTAGATGTTTTGAAGCTGAATAGGTCTATAAGTTCGATTATTATATACTTTATATATAACCACATTTCTATTGGCTGTATCTTATACACGTGACTGGTACTCAAAAATCCATGTACACTGGTTTTCCAGTGAATATCAACTTCCTAAATATAGCTTTTGGAAATCCCCTCTCTTGTTCTATTCCAATCAACGTAATCTCTATAAAATTGTCTATTTTTGTTATTCTGCAGATGATAACTATTTTATTGTTAAATACAAGTATTTCTGGTTGATATAATTGAACTTTTAATTGACAAATAGAAGACTGTTTTTTGAGGATGGTGTATATAATAACAGTTATGGACTTTTGTGGTGGTAAATATGATGTGATATGAACCTAAAAAACTTATACTGACCTTGGCTAACACCACAAAAGTCCATAATTGAATAATATTATATAAAGGCAGGTAAACTGTTTAGTGTTTGAAGCATATTAAATTAACAGGATTATTCAATTAAAAACTATCCAATTAAATGGGCTCCATAGCATTTTAATTTTCCAACAAGAATCATGGCAGTAAATGTTCCAAAGCCAGTTTTAGTTTTAGAGCAGAAAGTTTTAGAACAGAAACAATGTAGACATTACGGCGAAGATGAGAAGCCATGGTCAAATATGATCCCTTTTGAGAAAATAAAATAATATTGATCTGGAATTTGAAAGTTAACTTTCTGTACACTGATGTCGAAATATAAAAATTTCAACTGTCACAGTTTTTCCATAATGCAATTAGGAATTTAACCAATTCAATCTTGTTTGACAGAGCTTGTGGTTAAAAGCCTAGTTGCATTATAGGAAAGTTCTGCTGCTAGAATTTATTTATTTATTGGTGTGTAAGGTCACATATTTCTGCACAATGGCTAATCATGACCTAGACAATTTTACGGGTGGAGGAAGCTGGAGTACCCGGAGAGAACCACTGAGCAACGGCGAGCAACGGTCAGCTCCCCAACATACCTACTCCACCCAAGCAGGGTTAGCATTGGTTGAAGACAGGTTCACCATCGACGTGCAGTACACCTTAGTACAAAGCCCCACCGTGCCCCCACGTAGGCAATGGGGGTGAAGTGTCTTGCGCAAGGACACAACACGATTGCTGCAGGTGGGATTCGAACCGAGGTCCTCTTGGCTTGCAGCCTGCACCTCTACTGAGCCACTGCACCCCCTCTGCTGCTAGAAGTGTTGGTATTTTGACATCATTGTGCAGATTGTTAAGCCATTACCTAAAGAATTGGCTGCATAATTTACAAATTGAGCAGTCTAAAAAAACATTTTCCAAAAATTTCAACTTAACTATATCATGTGACCCAGCATTGGAACCAGCTCAATCAAAAAAGGTTGAATTGGTAAAAGTTCTACTTGCATTCTGGGAAAAATCTACTGCTTGAAATTTTGGTATTTTGACATCATTGTGCTGAGGGTTAACCCTTTACCTAAAGAACTGGCCACATCTACCAGCATATATATTTTACAAACTGAGCAGTTGTGAAAAAAGAAAATATTTTCAAAAAATTTCAATGGAATCAAATCATGTTAACCTGCACTGGAACGAGCTTGTTCTAATGATGGGTCACATGATATGGTTTTGTTAACATTTTTGGAAGAATTTGAAAACAAAATTATACAAAAGAACAAATTTTGCTATCAATTGCATTGAGTAAAGGATTAAAGAAGGAAACAAATGTAATACATATCTACTTTTCTTCCAAGGCTGTTGAAGGAATGTGTAATATCTCTAATGTGAGCAGGTGCTTCATCTTTTCTGTATGGAAGTGACAGATTTTCAAGACTAGCTGCTAAAACTGCACTTGTGTGATAGTCTAAGTCAGGCTGAAAATATGAAAAAAAGGCATCAAAATAATTAACCCTTTACACGAAAAGCAGACTACACCTGCAAACAAAATTCTTGAATAACTAAATGTTTTCATTTTCTGTCTCAAAAACATAGCTTATGACCCCTCACTGGAACGAGATCATCGAGCTTGTTCCAATGAGGGGTCTTAAGCTATGTTTTTGAGACAAAAAATAAAAGAAATAATGAAAATTGAATGGTGATTTTTGTCAATAGCGCTGACCGGTTTGGGCTGTAACGTTGGGTAAAGGGTTAACCGTTACTAAAAACACATTCTTTGATGAAAGAAAATGTTCTTTTGAATAGCGAGAAAAAATTGTCTGGTCATTGCATCTATAGGGTCAAATGTTACACCTGTACGGTGGTCATGGTAGGGGGGACATAGGACTAATGAGATTGCTCCATGCGTTTAAAGGTGGTCACCAATGCATGTCAGCATTGCGTCCCGGTCATTTCTAGGCTAACTCTCACTTTGGGAGCACCAGTTCAATTTAGTGTGTTATGACTTGCTGTTTTGGACGCCATGGAAATTTCTGTCGGTGAAAGAATTGATGCAAGGGTTTGCAAAGCCATTAAATCTTCACAAAATTCAATGCTGGATAATTTGGATCGGTTAATTTCAACCAGGTTGAATGAGTTTGAGCAGAAAATGTCAGATAAACAAACTGAAATTTCAGAAGCTCAGTTATTTAAGTTGCAGAGTATTAACAGTGAGCAATATAAATTTAAAAGGCTGGGAAATGAGGCACAGTTTAAGCATAACAGCAAAGTTATAGATAAGATGAAAGAAGCAGCATTGTGTTTAGAGAGCACAGCAGACTATTCTAAACAGAGAGCTACACAGAAATTATCCAAAGGTATAGAATTTGCACTCCAGAGGCAGAAATTAGTGAAATTGGCAGATTCATCAGAGTACGGGTGGAAGACAGTCCAGGAATATGAAACGCACCAGATGGCAGAGGATTCTGATGATGAAAGACGCATTAATAAAGCGGAAGCAAGAGCTTTCAAGAAAACCAAGCAGGATAGACTCCGCAGATCTACTCGCGGGCGACGATTTAATCCTTACACAGCTGTACAACCTGAGGGAACTACTAGATCTTCACAGGGAACCAGTTCAAGCGGTACAAGAAAGCCAGGGCTATGTTTTGCCTGTGGGAAACCAGGTCATTGGCATCAAGAGTGTTTGGTCGCTGCAAAGGCTCAGCCTGATACTATACAAAAGATAAGTAGTCTTAGCGATAGTTTATTTGCAGGCGATTTCAGTAAAATAGAGCGGTCAATTTGCTCAAGCTTGTCAACTATTTTTGGCGATATCGATTCTGAATCGAGTTCACGAAATAGGCCGTCGGTCAATCAATTGACATGTTCAGGTCCACTTACGACAAACTCAGTAATTACTGATACACAATGCACAAATTTGAAAGGCAATGTTACTGTTATTCGCCCAATCGTGCAGCGATCGGGAGTTGCAGGCCTCGTGCATCCTGCTGATAAAACAGCTAACGGTACTTTGAGCGAGACAGTAAATGATTGTCAGTTTTCGCCTATTGGCTGTTTGAAACAAAACTTACTTCAATGGATACAGGCCGGGGCTAATAGTTACATAATAGAAGTTATTGATCAAGGTTATAAATTACCATTTAAAGAAATTCCCTCCTCAGTCATTTTGAAAAATAATAAGTCTGCTGTAGAAAATAAAATTTTTGTCACAGATGAAATCACAAGTTTGTTGAGTAGGGGCTGTATCACTGAGGTTTTTGAAGTTCCGGAGGTCGTTAACCCTCTTACTGTGGCATTCGGTAAATCAGGTAAAGCAAGATTGGTACTTGATTGTAGGTATCTAAATTTACAATTGTTCAAATTTAAATTTAAATTAGAAGATGCTTCTGTGGCTAGATTATTGTTTGAGAAAGGTGATTATTTATTCAAGTTTGATTTAAAATCTGCCTACCATCACTTATCAATATTTAAGGAACACAGAAGGTTTTTGGGTTTTCAGTGGACAATGGAGGGTGTCAAAAGATTTTTTGTTTTCAATGTTCTTCCATTCGGAATTTCAAGCACTGCATATATTTTTACAAAGGTAACCCAGGTGGAGGTAAAATTTTGGAGAGAGAGAGGTATGCGCGTGGTCATGTATTTGGATAATGGTTTGGGTGGCGGTCATAGCTGTCAGGAAGCCTCTAGAGTGAGCGCTCAAGTTTACAAAAATCTTAAAAGGTTTGGATTTTTGATTGCTCATGACAAATGTTGTTGGGAACTGGTTTCTGACATCACATGGTTAGGCCATGTATGGAACACGGTAAGTGCTACAATTTTCATAACCAACGATAGAATTGAAAGTTTGGAACAGAGTCTAAACTGGCTTTCTCGTAGAATAGACATCGGTTGCTTACTTGTTAAAGTCCGCATCGTTGCGGAATTGGTTGGTAAAATCTTATCACTGCATGGGCCCATGGGGCCGGCTGTAAGGCTCAGGACAAGGGGTTTGTATAATTGCATATTGAGCCGCGCAAGTTGGGACGCATCGGTTTTATTGGACACTGAGGCGGTGAACGAGATAGTTTTCTGGAAGAAGTAGAAATTTGAACGGTGCTGATTTTTTGAGATCACATTATTTTTCTAAAATTGTCTACAGTGACGCATCAAATGACGGTTATGGCGGTTATGTTGAGGGACTGGAAGGTTCTGAGGTGTTCGGTAGGTGGTTTGAAGTCGAATCAGACCAGAGCTCCACATGGAGAGAGCTGTAGGCTCTAAATAGGGTATGCAAGTCATTAGCAGGTCGCCTGGAAGGGCGTAGTATACAATGGTGTACTGACAACAAGAATGCTGTAAGTATGGTTAAAAATGGTAGCAGAAAGTGTGCACTGCAGCAAATAGCTTTATTTATTACAGAAACATGTGTGAACAGCAGCATAAGTATGGTAAGTAAATGGATACCTAGAGAGCTTAATGAAAAAGCTGATTACCTGAGCAGATGTAAGGACTGTGATGATTGGGAAGTGTTAGACCATGTTTATCAGAGATTGAACCTAAAATGGGGTCCACATGATTTTGATTGTTTCGCTGATTACAATAAGAAATGCGACACTTTTAATTCATTGTGGCAGTGTCCGGGTACCAAAGGCATTGATGCTTTTGTACAAGACTGGGGAAGACATAACAACTGGTTTGTTCCGCCACTCAGATGTATTCTTAAAAGTGTTAAAATACTGAAACGGGAAAAGGGAAGGGGAACTTTCATAGTTCTGTGTTGGCGCTCCACACCGTTTTGGCCTTTGTTTGTTCACGGTCAGTTCAATATGTACATCAAAGGATGTGTTGTTTTAGGAAGAGAATATATACTTCATGAGGGAAGAGGCAACAACGGAGTATTTGCAAAATGCCCATTATCATTTGATATGGTTGCTTTCAGATTGGAATTTTGATTGCGGGGGAGTAAAATATCATGTTTTATACACCTTTTCGGGATGGGGGTATTCATAAGTTGGTTATAGGTTCTGGCAGTATTTAATAAACGATCATCTGATTCTGACTTTATTACACCTGCTGGTTGCCTTACATGTAAGTGTGTGGAATAAATATAAGTCGTCCTGTTGACTTTGTTCGGATGAGAGTATTTATACGTCTATTTTTGTATTTGACAGGCTTGAATTTAGAATAGGAGATATGTCGTTTGGTTGAGCAATCTGGGCTGAATTTGAATGAGGATATGACGCAGCTAGCTAGAAGTATGGCAACACGTTTAGCATCTTCAAGAGCTTGCACGACCGTTGTTAAGTACTTTTCTTCATTTTGTAAATGGAAGATGTTCATTACTAGCAAAGGAGGACAAGCTTTACCTGCTCTTCCTGTGCTTTGTGCTTTATATTTCATTCATTTACTAGACTCTGGAAGTTCTTATAGTACAGTTTCTACCGCTATGTACGACATTCGTTGGATACATGATTTACATTCTATGACTGATCCTACTAAAAATGCATTTGTTCAAAATATTGTAGAGAGTGTGAAACGACACTCAAAGAAACGTGTTTGTAAAAAACAGCCAATCATGTCGCAGATGTTGATTGAGTTATGTGAGCAATTTCAAGGTTCCAATGATTTGCTAATAGTTAGGGATTTGGCTATGGCAGTATTGGGGTTCACAGGTTTTTAAAGATTTGATGAGTTAAGTTCTATTAAACGGTCAGATCTCCAGGTTTATGATGACTATTTTAGCATTAAAATACGAAAGAGCAAAACCGATCAGTACCGAGCAGGGGATGAAATTGTTATATCCAAGGGTGTGTCGGCAGCATGTCCTTATTTACTTTTGAATCTCTATTTATCCTTGGCTGATTTACAGGAGATTTCAGATTTTTACTTGTTCAGGCCAGCATTCCGGTCAGGAAATTCTTGTAAACTTATCTTCAAAATTAAACGTCTTAGTTATTCACAGGCTCGGGAGTATATCATTGGTAGATTGCGTGCCGTCGTAGGCGACATGGATATAGGTTTACACTCACTTAGGGCCGGTGGCGCCACAGGGGCAGCAAATGCTAACGTGAATGACAGATGTTGGAAGCGACATGGTCGCTGGAGGAGTGAATCGGCCAAGGATGGATACGTCCTTGACTCCCTTGCGTCGCGACTGGATGTTAGTCGAAAATTAGGATTGTAATTTATACTACATGTAACATTCAGTTCACAGGTTAGGTTTAGGTTGGTCACCGGGCCACATTGAAATGATCCACGCAGTTCATATGTATGTGATACGGCGACACACGTATTCTTGATAGGTGTTCCAATTTTGGTATTTTATGCAGCTTTCAACGTACCAGTTATATTTATTGTTTAAATCATGGTGAGCATCATTGTCATTACGTATAATGGGGATTTTTCATTTTATACTTTTCCCGTTCTTTGGGGACAAGCCTTTTTTCTAAGCCGTCAGCCTAGAGCGTCTAAAATCATAGAGATTTTGTGTTTTATCCCTATTTGCATAGTTAGGACTCTTATTTTCTCGTGTTTCAACAAATAGCGAGAAAAAATTGTCTGGTCGTTGCATCTATAGGGTCAAATGTTACACATGTACGGTGGTCATGGTAGCGGGGACATAGGACTAATGAGATTGCTCCATGCGTTTAAAGGTGGTCACCGATGCGTGTCAGCATTGCATACCGGACATTTCTAGGCTAACTCTCACTTTGGGAGCACCAGTTCAATTTAGTGCAGGTCCGAGCACGTCTATCGCAATCATGCCGTGACATCAGACGCAGGTTTCCAGGGGCTTTTCCTGTTAAATGAAACATGGTTTTTATTCCTGGTTTTTCATGATCGGCATGTTTGCGTATCTGGTGAGCCTTTATCTGATAACTATCATTTCTTTTGAATATCTGATACTTTATGATTTATTCGACACCAACTCACAAATTACACGTGTGTCAATGCTACCTATTTATCTAACAGTTGTTAATAAATGTTCCTAAGCCGTCAGCCTAGAGCGTCTAAAATCATACAGATTTTGTGTTTTATCCCTATTTGCATAGTTAGGACAAACATTTTTTCAATGTTATTAACAATAATCTTCACATAAGAGATTCCTTTTTGAAATCTTTACATCAACTATACAAATAAATCTGAAATCAAACACACATATCTGATGTTTATGAATAGTACTAGTTTAGAGAATGGATCAAGTATGAATTCATCTTATTATGAAGCTAAAGTCACTAATGGAACTTCCAACTTATGTGTCAAATATTTTCTTCAGCTGTTCAATGGTACATGTATAATATCATAATAACATAATAACATTGATCATTTCCACTGAAAGTACTAGAAAAGAAATAATCAAAGTTTCAATTAGGGATTATTTTATCACCCATTACACTGACTGTCCATAAAATAGAAATTTTGGGTGGGGCCAAATATCTTGCCACACCTATTACAATGGCAAATATTGCCCTACATGCTTTTCACAAACTTTACTCTTACCTTCAAAGGGAAGTTCAGTACCAAATATCAAGTCATTGTAGCCACTGGTTCATGAGAATATTTTTAAAATATTTGGGGATATTTTCTCATCCCCTACCTATGGGGCAGGACAAGTTGATTTGAACAAAATCAGAATGTGATGTCAGAACAATCATCTCAAATTCAACTAAAATCGGTCCAGTGGTTTTGGAAGAGAATTTGTGAACACCATGTTCACAGATGACAGACAATGATAACACATGAGGTAGTTACAAACTAACTAGTAATATATCAGTAATAAGTGTACTGACAATCTTTTTAAGATGTATGGTTTGTGAAGAAAATGTGTAATAGGGGAATAAAATATAACTTAGAATTGTAAAATTTTTTTCATTGACACGATTATAACTCATTAATTGGATGAGTGTTGGATAACATATTTTGGCTTAATGGTCCTTTCACACAACTGCGATGCGTCCGATGTGACCGATGCATTCAATACATCATGCGCTTTCATACTCCCTGCAAAAATCACAATGCACTGCCTACAAATCAAAGTGGAAAATGTTTATCAATCAACACTGGGAGCTGAAACTGTCAATGTAAATAAAACAAGAGGCCCCACACAAGTGTCAGGATTTCACGGTAACGATCGTTACCGGTAGCGTGTCAGTACCGTGGTCACAAAATGACGGAACCGAAATATCGTTACCCACTCAATCTGTCACTAAAGACATTGAAACATTTGTTGTGAAAGAAATGCTCATAAGAGCTGCTCGTTGGTGAACAATCATCACTGTGATAGAAACGAAATGCTGTTTACATCAAATACAGAAACAAGTTGAAGTGGGAAAAACATGTTTGTACCGTTTGCACACGTTAGACATTTCAACCAATAACATTCTCAGAATGAGTAAAGTGCGGGACCCTTTTGCTGAAGTGAATGTGATTAGCTCATTCTTTAAACATCTTGACGTTTTTTTTCGTCAGTAACATTATCACAAGTAATTTCATTGTGTGTCTGAGAATTGTTTTAAGTATGATAAAATAACAAGCGCCTGTGTTCAATATATGTTGAAAACTGAAAAGCAGTTTTTTGAACAAAGGTATCATGCACAGGTTTACTGGCATTATAATATCTAAAACAATAAATATATATTAAAAAATCAACATCCCAATAACCTTTGTTTGGTATCTATTGTGCCAGGGGTAATTCCCTTCACTCCGTACTGCTAATATAGGAGGCCGAAATGTCCCAATATCATTTCACATATAACTTACAAGTATATCAATGTATGCAGGCAGTTTTATCTAGGAGGGAAACGTGTCTGAAATCTAAAAAGCTACAAATGATTTAAAATTCCCTTGATTCGGAAAAACTTCAAAAAGGTTCACATAACTGCTCACAGATGGTACCTAAATTTCGTTACCGGCGGGTTCCGTGTCTTTTAAACCACGGAAACGATTTTTCGGTTCCGTTGATGTCTGAAATCCTGATACTTGCCCACAGGGCCTGAAGCGCTCATCTTGAAAAGAACACAATATAAACAGAGTCCAAGAATGAGTCTACATTAAGCAATCCATCTCCATAGGATACACTGTCAATCCTTGAGTCCCTCTGGAGTGACAAAAATAATCTGGGCATCATGCCTTTTCTTCAGTTGATCATAATGTAAAATACAACCTATGTGGATTATAATATCTTAGTTACACACCTCTAGAGGGTACTGAATACAAATTTTTTAATTCTTCAGCAACATGGCCAATTCCAGCTCCCATAGGGAGCCCAAATATTAACCCAGGCTCTCGATTTGAACAAAGTTGAATCTGACTTCCCTAGAGATGTTGTGTACCAAATATGAAAGTATTCTGACTGTTTGATCTGAAGAAAAGAAATTTTAAAGAAATTTCTTCATATTGCACTAAGTTAAAATTTGGGCTACCATAGCGAGCCCAGATATTAACCTACCAATCCGATTTGAGCAAACATGAATCTGACCACCCTAGAGATGTTGTATACCAAATATGAAAGCATTCTGATTAGTGGATCTGAAAAAGAAGATTTTTGAAGAAATTCCCTCATATTGTACTAAGTTAAATTTCAGTTTCCCATATCAAGCCCAAATATTAACCCAGGCACTCGAAGTGAACAAACTTGAATCTGACCCCCCTAGAGATGTTGTAAACCAAATATGAAAGCATTCCAACTAGTGGATCTGAAGAAGATTTTTAAAGACATTTCCTCAATATCGCACTAAGTAAAGATTTGGGCTACCATAGCGAGCCCAAATATATACCTAGGGATCTGATTTGAACAAACTTGAATCTGACCCCCATAGAGATGTTGCATACCAAATATGAAAGCATTCTGGCTGGTGGATCTGAAGAAGAAGATTTTAAAAAATTATCCCCCATATTAAACAAAGTTAAAATTTGGGCTTCCATAGGAAGCCCAAATATGAACCTAGGGACCTGGTTTGAACAATTTTGAATCTGACCCTCATAACAATGATAATAAAAATAATAATAACAATAATTTTCAGCCTAAAATCCACAAAATGTGCTCTTTGGCTTTACACACAAAAAACGGAAATGATTTCTTATCTACACTTTGGTGCAGAAAGCTTGTTTGTAGAGATGCCTTTTCAAACCAGCTTTGAATGACTCAGTTTCCTGTGGTAGTCTCAGGTGATTTGGTAAAAAGTTCCAGAGGTTAAGGGTGGCAATCAAAAAGGCCCGGTCATCTGCGGATGCCAATTTTGAAACAGGTTTGACCAAGGTGTGCGAGTCCGAAGAACAGAGGTCTTTGGCAGGTGTGTAGTATGTGACCAGATCTGAGAGATATGATGGTGCCAGGTCATTTATACATTTATATATCAGAAGGATTATTTTATATTGAATTCTTTGTTGGACAGGAAGCCAGTGGAGGTCAGCTAGGATGGGTGTTATGTGACATGACTTCCTATTTCGAGTTACACACCTAGCAGCACAATTTTGGATATGTTGAAGCTTATCCAGTGACGCCTTTTTGCATCGGTATAGCAGTGAGTTGCAATAATCAAGACGACTAGTGACAAAAAGCGTGGACTAATTGTTCAGCTGCGTGTTTGTCTATCAACATTCGCACCCTGCTGATATTTCTAAGATGGTAGAATGCAGCACGACAGACCTACTGGATGTGTTTGTCGGCTGCCAACGACTCATTGAGGAAACATCCCAGGTTATGAACGGTAGCCGATGGTATAATGCTATTTCCTTCTATTGATAACGGAAGCCAATGTAAATAACCTCCGTTTTGTCGGCATTTAACTTTAAAAAGTTATTAGTCATCCAGTCTTTGATGTCCGCCACACATTCCTCTAGTCGATGACATGCAAACGCTTCATTAGCCGGTTTAAAATGGATGTATAGCTGGGTTTCATCGGCATAAAAGTGAAATTGTAGGCCATGGCTGCAGATGATATCACCCAGGGGAAGAACATAAATCACATACAACAGAGGGCCCAGAACGGACCCTCGGGGAACACCATACTAAAGATTGAACTCGGTGGAGGGTGTCTCGTTAATGAGTATACTTTGGGTACGGCCTGTTAGGTAGGAAGAGAACCACTGTAGAGCTCTACCCGAAATTCCTATTCTGTGTTCTAACCTATCTATGAGCATATTGTGGTCGATGGTGTCGAAGGCAGCACTCGGGTTGAGTAATACTAAGGAGGAGACAAGATGTTTATCCATCGACATTAGAATGTCATTCTGCACTCTGAGTAAGGCAGTCTTTGTGCTGCACTTAGGTTTATAGGCGGACTGGAAAACCTCTGAAAGTTCATACTGAGAAAGATAAGAATTCAATTGAAGAGCAACCGCGAGTTCCACAACCTTAGATAAAAACGAAAGGTTGGAGACAGGGCGGTAATTCTTCAATATTTCGAGCCCGGGTTTTTTAAGTAATGGGGTAACAAGTGCCTACTTCATATTGGTGGGGAAGACACCCGATGTAAGAGATGAGTTTACAATTTTTAATATTCATGGTGCAATATCTGATAGGCAAGATTTCAACAGCCAGGCTGGGATTACATCTAATTTGCAGTGTTTGGTGGGGGCATTCGTTATTAAATTCTTGAGGCTTACAAGTGTTATAGGCAGGAAGGAATCCAGACACACATGGTCTGTCTAAGCCCTAAACACAATGGGTTGTGGGTTGGGGCTGACATTCAGTCCAGCTCAAATGCATTCGATTTTGTCAGCGAAAAATGTAATGATGTATACCAAACATTAAATGATTCTGACTGGTGGTTCTGAAGAAGAAGATTTTTAAAGAAAATTCCCCATATTACCCTAAGTTAAAAATTCGGGCTCCTGTATTGAGCCCAAATATGAACCAATGGGCTTTATTTTATACTGAATATCAAAAGATTCTGATGATTGGTTCTGGAGAAAAGATTTTTTTAAATTTTTGCAAATATGCTGACTCAGCATTTTTCAATGCCCACTACAGAACACCCTAACATAACCGGTGGCAATTTTTCTTTTAACATTCAATTCTACTAGTCCTAAGGATGCTTCATACCAAATAACAGCTCTCTGTTCCGTGTGGTTTGGGAAATATGGGCGTTTGAAAATATTTCTATTTTTAGCTCCAAGGGTTTATATGAGATGCAGGAATTTTTTTTTTGCATGAGTCAAGTACTTATGACCCAATAATACCACATACCAAATTTGGTTCAAACCGGACCATCGGTTCAGAAAATAGAAATTTTGGGCGGGGCCAAAAATCTTACCCCTCCCATTACAAAGCCAAATATTGTTTCACGAACTTCATTTGAACAAACTTGATTCATTCTACACCTCAAAAGGAAGCTCCACAACAAATATTAAGTCATTGTACACCTTGGTTCATGAGAAGAAGATTTTAAAAATATTTTGCAATATTTTCCCCCCACTCCCTCCCTATGGGGCTGGGCATGTTGAGTTGAAAAAAATGCAATGCCCCTTTGGGACCAATACTCACACAAACTTTCACTTGAATTGGCCAAGTGGTTTTGGAGGAGAAGACCAAAACATGGTGTTGACAGACGACAGATGAACGGACAGACGACGTACGATGAGATTAGCTCAGCTTGACTTTTCAGCCAAGTTTTGAATAACAAAGAAAGTGACAGTGAGAGTGATTCTGAGGAAGAATTGCTGTTGATTCCAGTACTCCTTCATCAATGGTAAAAATGAAGGCGCTATCGATTTCATTCAATAATTCATGTTGAGTGGATTGACTGTGGAGAGTTTAACTGGTAGAGTACTAGAAGCCACTATCATGGCTCTATTGAAAAGTGCTGAAAGCCACTTTAGTGGCTTTACACAGTGTAATTAAGCTTGCCGTTTGTGCAGCAGTAGATAAAGAAATATTCATATAAAATTGTTTCTGTTACAATTTCTTGGAGAGTGCCAATAGGCACTCTCCAATAAATAGTAACAAAACAAGTTCTGGCGGAACAAAATCTTTCTAAACTAAGGCTCCCCTTGCTGACAGCATTGTATCTTTGAAAAAAAATTCTCATGTTACAAATCACCTTTGAAAAATAATTTAGCTCTCTACCAGTTAACCATCTCATACTAGAAGTCAAATTGAACCATGATAATTTTCACAAATATACCTGAATGACCTGGCAACAATTCCGATGAAATACTGTGTATAATTGGCCTGGCGACAATTCTGATGAAATACTGTGCATAACTGGCCTTCACATAAAATAGCTGACAAACTTCAGAAGGTCAATTTCAGCAGAGCAAGAATTGTGTGATGACCATAATATTTATGACAATATTATAGTTAATCAAAATTCAGAATTTATTGTCCAGTTCAGTCTCGAGATTAGCTTCAGATATGATGTTGTGGGGGTGATCAGCTATTGTTTAGTGCACTGCACTTTAGATCGAAATGTTGCAAGTTTTAACCTGACTCATTTCATCAGTGTTGTGTGCTTTCGTAGAACATCCCCAAGTGCCAGAGTGGAAAAAAACAATGGTTTTAGCACTTGGTGGGGGGTGGGGGGGGTGGGGTTATATATAGGGCGAAAGATAAACTGTCACACCAGAACCAAGAGCTTACATAGGCCTATAGTCTGTTGAGGGGAGGTGGGTCATTCATGTTTTTTCTGAAAATTATTGGTGTATTAGACAAGGTGAGAGAAGAAATAAGTGGAGGAGGGGGCTGCAACCCTCTAGGCCAGCAAATCTTCAAGCAGGCACCTTTAGGGCAAATCTTAGTAAATAAAGGCACTTCAAAGAAGAGAAAATTCAAGGAAAGGTAAAGTTTAGAACCTCCCCTTCTCCACAATACTGTTAACTGTTACAAAATATTGTGCCTACCCTGGACCCCCCTCCCCACCCCCCACAACATTGATCACTGTTACAAAATATTATGTCTACCTTGGCTGTTACAAAATATTATGCCTACCCTAAGAGTGAGAATGATCTTCAACTCACCAGCTTTTCTTCTTCTTTTTTTAAAGTTGCCTGGCATGTGTTTTCGAGACCTGTCATTGTGAAACTAAATATCCAACAGAATCACTGACCAGATAATAATTATAGGCCTATACCAATTGTCTTGCAAATGATGAGGTTCGGTTAGATATCGAAAAAAGCCATGTGCTTAGTTAAATCTTCTAAACATATCCCATCTTATTATGAAGATTTTTGTTGGAGGCTAAAACTTTTGTATATTCCAGAACGATTTCCTGCATGGAAATATTCCAATTGTTGCCTGTCATATTTAACTTCTAAAAGAATGTTCTAAATCAAAATAAGGTCTACAAAAATCATTGCAAAAATCATTGAAATCAGAACAAGCAATCACTGCATCGGATGCACTGAAATAGTGTGAAAGGTCCTGTAGAAACATAACTAATTTTCAACGTGATGTGTCGGACAAATCACAGTAGTGTGAAAGCACCTTTATTCTGAAGTCCAGGTACCAGAACCTACAGTCTTAATATTTTGTGAATGTACTTCATATTATCATAGAATTATCCAGTCTGTATGGATTTGCCTTGTTACAATTTACTGGAGAGCACTCTCTCCCATAAACTGTGACACTGTAAATACATATGATTAATTATTGATGACCAAAAATAATTTAGCACTCTACCAGTTAAAAATAAGCATTTGGTGCATACTATTATTAAAGATGAAAAATTTATATGTTCCATTCACTGTGACACAATATGATGTTAACAATTCACTCTTCTGTGTATTAACAAGATGGGAATCGGTAGTTTTTGGTGAAATAAATATGATAAATTTTAAGTAATTTGAATATTTTTTATACTTACCAATGGCCCAGACTAGCTGGTGCTAACTCAAATTAATCCAGGGCCAAACAGAAATTTTGCCCCCAATCCCCAAAATTTGCATGCAAAACCGAAAAAATCAAGTCCTTGATGGTCCTCCATACTTTTCAGATCTGCACATGCGCAGTATCGTGGAAGGCACCGAAATTGGCGCCAACCATCATTCTTTCTACAGATTGCTGTTAAATGTTACAAACAACGGGGAGGTATGAGTGCCCACTCATGGGATGGCCATACCCGTCTGGGCCATTGGTAAGTATAAAAAATATACAAATTACTTAAAATTTATAATATTTTTATACGACAACCAATGGCCCAGACTAGCTGAATCGTAAAAAGGCTGGAGGACCTAGGACTTAAAGGAAAATCCAATCTCTCAATTACTTCTGTAAAGAATATCTCCCACAGGAGAATAGGAGAGAGTAGGAATTATATATGTATTTCTCCTTTACGACAAAAGAGAAAGACATAACACTAACAAAGTAATTGAGTATTACATAATATATAATTCTCCATTTAATGCCGCCATAACCCGTTATGCTAATTAGGTGAAGGAAAACCAATATATAAAGATAGTCCAGAGAATGAGACTCTTTATACTCATTTAAAAGTGTCCGAGAATTGTATATTAACGCCCGTTTGACATGTAACATATACAAATGCTTCACAGTGAGCTACACTTTAAAAACAGTACATAAATGAGACATAGTTATTGCTTCACACCGAGCTACACATTAAAACCACACCAGCACCGACACAGGACTATTGACACTGGAGGAGGTATTCCCTTGCTTTTCACTATAAAGCCAGATGATCATAAGGGAAAAACCATCCCCCCCCCCCCCCCCCCCCCATTCCTCTTGTGCTGAGGTAAAATTCCTCAGAACGAAGAGGGCAGCGGAACAGCATCAGTGCTGTAACGGACTGCCTAAATACCTTATAGATGTAACATTAATGGATGACATTCTGAGCAACAGAAAGAGGACCTAAAAATCTAAGGTCGCCAGAGATGAACTCTTCTCAAGCTTTGTAAATGAAGAGGGCTGTGTCCAGTAAGCAGCCTTCATGAGATCACTAATGGCTATACTATTAGAATAAGCCCAAGAAGTGGACAGAGCTCTAACCTCGTGCGCTGAGACCTTATTGACAGAACGTTGATCCGAAGATTTTCATATCCATCAGAGACAGTATGAACAGAAATATCTTTTCTGTTAGGAATCAACGAAAGAAAGAAAAGTTTTCTTCTCTTTCTCACAAAATCTTATCAACGTTTATAAATGTGCATAGCCCTGATTGGACACAGCAAAGGTCTACGGTTATCCAAAGACGGTAAGGCCTTAATGACAATAGGCTCCGGCCGCTTATCCCAAATCTGATTCTTAGCCAAAAATCCCACGTCCGTACTGAGGGTAATGGTATTACCCACACTACGGTAGTGAGATTCATCAACAGATAATGCATGAAGTTTTATAGGTCAAGAATTTGAACTCTATGACGTCTAACGGCTAAAAAGGAGCTTCTTTGAGCTTCAACAGAACCCAAGTCAAATTCCACTTCGGAATTAATCTGAGGGTTCTAGGTCTACTGATTTCTAACTAGCTTGGATAATGAAGTATTTGATCCAATAGCCAAGTTATCACAATGAGCGTAAGTATCTGATAACATAGACCTATAGCCCTTAATAATGACGGGCTGCAGTTTGAGACTGTCAAACAAGTAGACCAGGTAATCGGCAATATTTGGTATGGACGGATCGTAAACGTCTATTGACTGATCCCTACAGAAACGGAAGAAAACCCTCCACTTTGCTGCGTAGTTCAACGAAGAGGAGGACCTCCTACATTTTGAAATTGCGCCCACTGCGTGTCCTGTAAAATGCTTCCCGTGCAAGAAGGACCGCACAACGGAAATATGTGAAGGTTGAGACCTTCCGGGTTGTGATGCAGTGCGCATGACTTCCCCTGATAAAGTAGATCCTCTCGTGGAGGAAGCTTCCAGAGAATGCCCCATAACAGACACCTGAGAAGATTGATCCAAGGTTTCTGTGACGACAGAGGTGCTACCAGCAGGATTTTGCAATGAGACCAGGGGTGCAGGAATTCAAATTTAGCATAACCCGAAAACTGGTTATGCAAATCTTTTTTTGCATAACCCAATTTTTTTTGCATAACCCATTGTATATGCCGAAGGCATCTACAGCGAGTGCCGAAGGCACGAGCAGATTAGGGGGGTCTAGGGGGGTTCTTCCCCCAGAAAAATTTTGAAATGTGCTATCAAATGAAGCCTTCTGGTGGCTTTGGGGCTGAAAATTCACTTTATTTTTGGGTCACCAAAATCACCTTTTTTAAACAGCATGTTTCAAATTTTCCTGCTTGTTAAATGTACTAACTTGGAAATTTTATTTTTTAAACAAGCTTTGAAATTGACAAACATGAAACTGCTAAGAAATGTGTTTTTGCCATTCAATGGCATTCATTGTCGAATGTGATGCGGGTGGCAATATCTCACTTAAGTTAAGGCTTTTGACTATTACTGGTGTACAAGTCACAGCCCAGCTAACCGTAAGACAATAATGTCAAATTTGCCTTTAGATAGTGATCATGTCATCATGGGTACTACAACAGAATTAGTTAAGTTTTGGGTAAAACACCTTGAGCTATGATTCATTGTCAACATAAGGCCCACAGTCCCATCACAATATTAGTGCCACTAATGTTGTGATGGGGTTTCATTCATGGATATTTTGGAGAGAAAACACAACAGTATATCATGCAACAAATGAAACTTTTATTTTTTGAACAGAATTAAAAGTAAAACAAAAATAAAACAATATTATACCATTTTAAAATGTGATAATTAAAATTTTCACTCATGAAATGAACATTGATGCTGTACTTCAGCTGTAACAGTGATGTTACAAAAAATTTAAAGGTTTGGTCCAGTCATGGATATTACTTTTCATGTACTGTATTCAACTGATTCATCATTCAGAACTCCATATTATTATAGCTAATGTATTACACCATGCACTGTGATTACCTCTTTAAAATTAATGGCAGATTGCCCCCCCCCCCCCCCCCCCACCTCTGGTACAATTCTGCTGGTATATATCATATGTAAACTCATACAAATTATACGTGCCCTTCCAGAAGGTCAGATCATTGCCCAAATTCTATGGAATGTCACCCACAAAAACTAATGCCCCTCTCACACTGGCCAGTGCAAACTTGCACCCAAAGTGTAATATAAGTTCTGGTGTAGTACCTCCTCTGGCAAGACGTACCACACCACCAAAATTATTTTACAGACTTTGTGCCACGGTTACCCCCCCAATCACAGCTAAACAGCTCACTCCCTGAAAGGACCCTGGGAATTTCATGCAAAATGGTTACCAACCCCGGGAATATTTTAAAAATCCATTGCAGAAGTCTGCAGAGCAATCCCCTAAATTCATGGAACGTCATCCCCCAAAACTAATGTCTCCCTCTCTCCTCCCCACACACACTGACCAGTGCAAACTTCGACCCAAAGTCTGTAAAATAATTCCTTGTGTGATACAAATGTACATCATGTGGCAGTACATATCACACCCCAATAAATTAGTTTTACAGACCTTGTGCCAGCGTTAATCCCTCAACCTTGGAAAGATCACACAAAATGATCACTAACCCTGCAAGTATTTTTCAAACCCATTGCAGAAAATCATTGCCCAAATTATATGGAGTGTCGTCAACAAAAACTAATGCCCCCTCCCCCCCCCCCCCCCTCACACACACATACACCTGCCCCCACCAGCCAGAGAAAACAACTTGGTCCCAACATTCTGTAAAATATTTTCTGGTGCGATACATCCTATGGCAGGACATGTCTCGCCCCAAAAAATATTTTACAAACTTTTGGGACTCAGTAGCCTCCCCCCCCCCCCCCACACACACACACACATACACCTACCCCCACCAGCCAGAGCAAACAACTTGGTCCCCACATTCTGTAAAATATTTTCTGGTGCGATACATCCTATGGCAGGACATGTCTCAACCAAAAAATATTTTACAAACTTTTGGGACTCAGTTGCCTGCCCCCCCCCCCCCCCCCCCCCTACACACACACATACACACTTCACACAAACTATTTACCAACCCTGGGTGTATTTTTAAAATCTATTGCAGAACATTACACCATCGGCAACAATATTTCTTGGAATATTCGTTTTTCACCAAAGAAACTTTACAAAAAATAATGTTGGCATCTGTACATTTCCCAAATCGACAAAAATGAATTCCCCAGTCACAACCCGTAATCTATTTTTTAAAAGCCTTTCCAGTAAGATACACTATTGCCATATTTATGGAATGTTGTCGCCCAAAACGTTGCAAAAATGAAGTCGAGGTGGCCCCCTCCCCCCATCCCGCATCGATCACAAACTCAACAGACTACTGAGTTTGTGATGGTTCAGGGTAGTTTCGGCCTGGATATTTTCCCCGAAAACTTTTCGTCTTCGGTTTCAAAAAACATTGAGGCCGAAACGTCCCGGTGCCGAACTGGTAAAAGAGCCGAAACGTCCCGCTTGAAAATATACTGCACTGTATACCACCGGCGTCGGGTGGTGAGTCGTGTTGAACGAACCTCACAATCGACATTTTGGGTGTTTTTAACAGCCGTATTACAACAAATCTTGCCATTCTTGGAAACGAAAATTTAACTCGTTGTACAGACGGGGCCACCCTGGTCGTATTATCCGAAATTAACATATAATATTAGACAATAGTTTAAAATTTACTTTTTTATATAGGGCCTATTATAAGCTACTATCAACACTGAAAAACACTATTTTATAGTGTTCATATTATATTTTAAAAATGACTGAATATGTTAAATTCTGATTACACGACGAGGGGAAGAGCATGTCACTTTCTGCACGTTCTTGATAAGCCTGCTGCCGTGTCTTTATATTTCACTTGGGGTCAACAAATGATGGACGATTCGAATCCAGGTTAGGATGGTCTGGAAACCCGAATGATTCTTCCCTCAATATTAAATGCTGAGTGGTTGAAACGAATACTTGCATGATTCGTTTGTTCATTTTCCTTCTTGGGCAGAATAAATTTGTGTTGCGTGGTGTCGGGCTGGGAACATTATTCTGAAGGCTGTGGAAGTATGTTAATTTTTGGTCCAGCCTCTCATAAGCACGTGACTTCACTGAATATTAATGATCTATTTTTAAAACCTGGAACTTTCCCTTCTCTTCTGTCGTTCTGTTTGCTTTTGAAGTTTTGTGTTTTCTCAGTGGAGCCTGGAGGCTTCGTTTACTCAGTATGGTAACCATTCCATGGCATGTGCACTTTTACGTCACAACTATGCATTAACCACATATCTTTGAACTTAGGTCAGTAGAACGTACCTTGGCGAGATTTTCGTTTGCTCAGTATGGGTACTGTTAAAAATGTTGTCACAGATCAGTTGTTGGATATAAAATCCAGGTCATAAGTCCAAACATGTACCCAAAGTCCGTAATATAATTTTTTTCATGTGGTACAACCTGTGGACGCAGCGCATCAAATATTATCTTATGAACTTTGGGTCCACGTCTGGACTGGTCGATGAAACAAACCAACAGCACCATGCCTTGACCATTTGAAAATTGATAATAAAAAAATTAACCACACTGTGTACAAATGTACAGTCATTGAGCCCTTCGCCCGGTTTGGGGGGGGGGGGAGCACTATAAGTAATAATCACCATTCAGATGTCAATATGTTTTCAATTTATGTCTGAAATGAAAAACAGAGCTTATTACCCCTCATTGAAATGAGCTTGTTCCAATCAGAGGGTCATGGAACCTGTTTTTGAGACCAAATTTTTTTTTTTAGTTCATCAACAATTTTCTTTGCAAGCGTATTCTGCTTCCCGCATTAGGTAAAGGGTTGATATAACCAAAGGGAGGGGGTGGGGTGTGGGGGTAGATTGAGTTGATGGCACTATGTACTTGACTCTTTGCTTATAAATGTTTCATAAACATATCTTATGTATCTCATTGGAACAAGCTCATTGAGCTTGTTGCACTGTGGGGTATTAAGCTATGTTTTTTTGAGAGTCAGACAAAACATAATAGAATTTCAAATGGCAATTTTTGAAAATTACATTGGTGGATGGTCGATTTTGACCATTATGTTGGGCTGGCCAAAGAGTTAAATGTATCAATTTATGGGTGTTTTTGTGTTACAGTAGTACTGTATAAAATAAGTTCTCTTACAACAGGCCCGAATGTTTTCTATGCCCAGCTGAAAAAAAAAATTAAATTTTTTTTTGTTCAAGTACTGATCTGGCACATGATTAAAAATTCAAGAGAAATAGTCAAAAGTTCAAACATTAACTAACAGAATTTCACCCATCCCACTTGAAGCATGTCAGTGTGAAAATGTCACATGCTCACCTGGTGGTCCATTTCATAGATTTCACCATCTGATGTGCATGAAATATTTTCATGATCACTGTCAAATGACATGATTGATTCTGTATCAGAATCTGAATCAGAGAAATTATTATCTGACTCAATGAGAATTGTTTCTTTGGTTTCTATTTGGTTGTCATTAAATGGTGCACCACTGAAAGAAGGCTTCAAACCCCAATGCCACCTGGTAGCCTTCAAGTACCTATCAACTGCATTTGTTAAAAGCTTTTCCTCATAATTTGTTTCTGTTTGAGTGCAAGTGTTTAAAATTGGAAGATTCAATTTGATCATTAGCATATCATTTAGAATTTGATTTCGAAGCTTTGTTCTTTTTTCATTCATAAACTGCCTTAAAGTTGAGAAACCCCTCTCTACAGTACCCTGTGCCCAGGCAATAGCTTAGCAAATTTCTGCTAGCAGTAATATGTTTTTAAATGTCTCATGATTATACAAGAAAATTTTTCTCCAAAATGAAATCTTGTTTTTAACAGTTTTATACTTTTTCATTTGAAATTTTTTAAGTTGTATGAATTCACGCTTTGCCTCAACCAAGTTAAAATGTTGAACTGTGAGCTGCTCAGAAAACTTGTCTGATAAAGTGTCTATTTCCCCCATAGCATACTCATTATCCATTTCATCCCACCTTGTATGATCTATCAGGGATGCCATTGAACAAATGGCTGTGTCTGACTTTAGGCTCTGGAATCTCTTATTAACACATTGTTTTATTTCTGGAATGAGTGTTGTTTTTAGGTTTTCAAGTTGCTGAGTACTAGATTCGACATTTGTTAGTTTAAATGTTTCATTGTGTTTTACTTCTTTTACTAGTGATTTGCTTAAAGTTGTTTTCTGTGATTCTGTCAAATGAGCTTCTTCTGTCATTGCCAAAGTAGAAGGAAGATTGGTTGTAGTAGTTGTGATGTTGATGTTATCAGCATCATCACACCTATTGCACACAAAACTTCCATAAGATTTTGGTATGTGATTTCCCCTTTTCATTATTTCATTTAATTTTTCTTCACAGGCATCTAAGGCATCAAATATGTCACTTATTACACTACTCTCACACTCCATTGTGTAAGTGACATGTGCTGTTTTTTCCAATACTTCTTTGTACAATGCAATGCTACCAACAAACTGATATTGTAACATTTTTTTGTGCATACCAGCTACCTTTGCTGTCATTGTGGGTGTCAGGAGACCAGTAGACTCTTTTGCATTTTCGGCAAACAATAAAAACACACAAAAATTATACAGCAAGACTTTTAAGCCCCATTCTTTATGGACCAGAAATCTGGTACCATTTGTTTTGGGATAGCGTCTGACATTTACCCCTAATCGTTCAGCTATCAGTAAAAAAAGTTGCCAGTTTTTGCCACTACTTTTGAGAAAATAAAAAAGAGATTCCATCAGATTGTCAACAAATTTAAAATGATCAGATTGTTTGAAGGCATCATGAATTGATAGTTCGAATTTATGTAACGAACAATGCACAAGGGGAACACAGTCACTGATCTCTTTTTTCAGTACAGTCATTGCACCATTTTTTACACCCATATTCACTGATGCCCCATCAGCACATAGGGACACAATTTTTGTCTTATCCTCCCCAGTTATGTCAAGTTCAAAATCACTGAATGCACTCAAAAATGCATTTTTCAGAGACAGTGCCCCAGTACCACCAAAATTTTTCATTTTTTGGCACTTTAGAAACACAAATACTGGGGTACCAAGTACAACTGTTTTTGCATAAATGAGTTCTTTTTCATCCCTGGTCTTGCGGGCCTCCGATCCATCGCAAAGACCCGAAATAAATTTGGCATTATTCAGAATTGTTCTTATGTCATCTCTGATAACAGATGCAATTGTGTGTATCATTTCAACACAAGCCTCCCTGTTGTTTTTACCTTTCATTATTTTAAGGCCATTGTCCTTCTGCAGTTCCATCAATTTTGGGAATTTGGTGAAAGCTTCCTCATTGTTTACAATAAATAGAGCTGTTCGGAACATTTTAAGATAGGAATCTTTATTGGACTTGAGGAAAATTGTGTCTAATGTTGGGTTTGACAACGATGGCTTTGCAGGTGACCCAGAAGCCGAGTCTGTTTGCTTGGTCATTGTGTTGGGATTAATATTACATGCTTGTGTTGTGTCACTGCTGGAGAGTTTGTTCTTCAGGGTCAATGCAAATTCATGCAATGAACCAGGTTTGCAGTGCCTTGAAACATTTGCGCGATGCACATAATTCACGCCGTCAATGTACCTTTTCACATTGTTCAGGGCACTGCCTTTCAAGCCTCTTAATTTCGCTTCCTTCTGTATATAAGCCCGCATTTCGCTGCAAATTGTACAACGTAAGTTTTCAATTTTTCCCGTTCTCATTCAGATCATATAAAAATAGTTCGGAACATGACCACTTTTTAAAAGTATTTTCGTTCACAGACTCTTGCTTATTTGCCATTTTGAAAATTCGCGGTACACGTGTTTTTTTTCTTTACTATAAAAGCCAGGTATATTCTGTTTATACAATCATGTTTTCACTGATAACCACTTTTATGTGGATTGCAAAACACGATTGTAGAAATAGTCTATACCTATTGACCAATCGGCGATGCGTATCGTGTGAAATTAGATCACTTGTTTATTTGTCATGACAACCCAGCCACTTTGAAAAACCAGTCTCAGCTTGTCGACTCAATCCGACTGTGGTCGATGCACATTGCTTTTAACTGATAAATAATAACGAAACACCCGAACTTGGAGAATTTTTATTTCATTAAAATCATGTAAATGCAGACACTTTTTATTGAACGCAAATAACAACATGCACGATTTATTTCCGGGCACATCAAAGTGGGTCGGCCAAATTTGAAGAAGAACGGAAACACGGTTTTGCCAATTGCAGTTTGCACGAACGATGCACGAATGAAACAGTCGTTAGTGCAATTTCTGCACCCCTGTGAGACTGTTTGATCTTTAACAGAATCTGCTGAATCAACGGAGCTGGAGGATATGCATATCCTATCATCCTGTCCCATGATATTGACAGAGTGTCTACTGTGTACAGCCGATGATCTGGGCATGGCGACATGAACGTCGGTAACTGATTGTTCAGGTGTGTTACAAAAAGATCTATCATGGGACGATCCCACTGGTAGCAAATCTATCTGAATATTCGCTTGTTGAGAGTCCACTCTGATGGCAACAGGCGACCTTTCCGAGAGAGCGAGTCTGCTAATACGTTCAGACAACCCGGTATATGACGGACAGAGAGATGAACATGATGATTCATGACGAATAGGAGAATCATCTCCGTTAATTCGCATAATGGAATCGAGTGAGTTCCGCCTTGGTTCCTGAGGTAAGCAACTACTGTCGAATTGTCCAACGTGGACGTTCACTATTAGGCGAATCCAATGTTGTAGTGCTAGCCATATTGACATCATCTCTTTGATGTTTATGTGCTTCTCTATGAACCGAGAGTCCCAAAGCCCCTGGCACCTCAAGTCTGTGGGACTTAGGGTCGAGACCAAGCCCATCTGACTCGCATCCGTCATAATCGTGAAAGCCGGATCCGGCAGTTGCAGTGGAACTCCTTGAGTTAACCACTGAAGATCTGCCCAAATCTGAACCTTTTGTTTTACTATGTCCGTTAAAACAATACTGGTTTCGAGCGAATGCATCTTCACACTCCAGTTCTGAGTAAAGAATATCTGGAGGGGATGTGTGCGCAGACGGCCCATTGGAATAAGATCCGCAGCCACTCCGCACAGCCCCATCAGTCGCATGAACTTCCTCGCTGTTATTGTGTCTTGAGTTTAGACAAAAGCGTGCATAACAACTAACTAATTTCGCTCTGGGTAATGGCAGACAAACCAAATTGTTGTGAGTCTCGAAGCTCATTCCCAAGTGAGTGAACGACTTGGACGGAGCTAAAGCCGACTTTTTCTCATTTACTATGAAACCGAGACATCGGAGCAATAGTAGCAGACTCTGAACATTGTTCTGAAGAATAACTCTGTTGCCGTATTTCTGCAGAATGTTGACCAAGTAAGCCGACATTACCATAGATGAATGAGCTTGGAAGTAAGACATTACCGGGTTCATTATTCATGTGAAAGCCTAAGGAGTCAGGTTCAGACCAAAGCACATTGCTCTGAACTGATAAACCTTTCCTTGCACGGCGAATCGCAGGTTCTTTCTGAATGCCAGATGTACCAGGACATAAAAGTAAGCGCCCTTTAGATCTATGCTTGCCGTATAGTCGTTCACTCGAATGGTTTGCAGATAGAACTTTGGAGCCATGATTAACTTGTTCATCCAGCTCAAGTCTATTACCGGTCGGAACAAGCCGTCTGGCTTCGGTACGAGGTACAGGTGGCTGTAAACACCCTGAGAATTTTGATTCTCGACGACCTCTATTGCTTCCTTCAATAAGAGAGCCTGTACCTCCGCTAGGAGAGACTCTCTTTTGAAAGGATCTGCTGGAAGATTTGTCCAATGCAGACATCTTGTTAGTGGGGGTTTCGCTCGGAATGACAGCTATAGGCCATCCAAGACTACACTTCTCACCCACTGATCTTCAGTGACTGCTATTTAGTTTCTCGCGAAGTTTGATAACCTTCCGCCAACTGGCAAGCAATAGAGGTCTTTACCATCACCTGTAGGACTTGCGAGGCTTATGGGAGGAGAAACTATGTCCTCCCCACGAAGAACCTCTCCCCGTCGGCTTAGAGTCGTCTGATAGTTAGTCCCGATCAGACTTACGCCCCTTTCACGAGTAGCTGTATTGACAACCTCCGGAGTAATTATATGAGGGTTTTTTGTACCCTCGTGAGGAGTTCCCTTTTGATGATTTTGATTTGGAATGTCCTTTCTTACCCCGGACTGCTGAAGCGGGTTGTTGAGACGCCGACTTCAAAAGCAGAGCACTGGAAGCTTTCTTAGTAGCCTGTTCATAGACTAATGAAAGCTTGTCGTCAAAGATAGTATGTCTGGAGACCGGAGCAACCCGGAGAGAGCTTTTCACCTTGTCATCTATAAGTGATGACGACGCAGGGCAGCATCACATCTAATTAACTCCAGATTTGCCACTGTCAGGATGGAGTTATACGTGGCATACATGATTGCCCTGGAAAGAACTCTAAGAGAGGTACATACGTCCTCAAATTCCTTCCCATTGAGATGTTGCGCCATAGCTCTGGTAAGGTGATCTGCGTAGGACATTGCGTCCAAATTCGCTCTATTCGATGAAATTGCACTTTACATTACATCTGAGCAAATGCTGAATGTAGCAGGTAAGGATATGTCTAAATCCCCAGCCTGCTCATCTAAACGCAGTGGAGCTCTCTGAACATCTTCTCCAACCATTTTAAATGAACGTGGTCCAAGGAACGGTATATTTATGGAAGATGTTGATAAGAAACCGCCTTTTTTCCTCACACTTGAGAGGTTAAATATGGTGTCGTCTACATGGCCGAAGGCCTGCGACACCCGTCTAGACTGAACCGGGAAAGAAAGAACTTCTTCCTTCCTCCGTATAAAGACTGCGTCGAAAGATGCCAGCGGTTTCTCCCTTGTTGTCGCAGCTTGCTGATTCGGCAGAACAAATTCAGGATAGTAGTGATGAATAAAGTCCATCGCAACCATATGTTGTTCCGAAAGGGAAGGGCAATCCTCTTTCTTATCCCTTTCACCATCCGACTGAATCAGCTGTGAATCTCGGGCCATTGCATCTGCGTGAACAGACGACTGTGCCGACCCAGCACCATCCGACAGCTCACTTCCGAAGTCTGAGGGAGGCTGCTCCCGCACTTGCTGGGATGCTGTGATCAGCTGCGCAATCTGCGACAGCAAGTCCGCAACAGAGGCTTGAGGAGCAGCGGTTTTGTTTTTAGCCGCCTGCTGCTCATGGGATGGCGTTCCGGAGATGGATCTGTTCTACAAACGTCCCGATGATCGAAGCCTCAGTTCTCTAGCTACCGGATGGTCTGACTTCACGGGCGAAGACTGGCTCCGTCTTCGCGCAGCTGGCTGGATATCCGAAGTCGGGTAGCTAGGATGCAGTCGTGTGTGCTTACTGATCGTAGCTGAGGAAGCCGGGACTGTTGCCGGCAGTCAACACACCCTCTGCGGAGACAGAGGTGCGATCAGAATGATCCTGCAACTTCAAGCACGAATCTTTGCCAATACTTGTGGAAAAATCGGTGCAGGAGGGAAGGCATAACCAATCCAACCTGTCCAGTCCAGAGACAGAGCGTCTACCGCAAAGGCCAGTGGATCTTGACAAGGAGAGACAAAGCTCTCTACCTGATGATTCCAGCGAGTGGTGAAAAGGTCGACCAGAGGACGCCCCCACCGCTCGCAAATTGCCTGAAACACCGACCGATGCAGCATCCATTCGGTTGGAAGGACACTGTCGTGTCGGGACAAGTAGTCTGCTAGGATGTTGAGACGCCCGGGAATGTGCAGAATGGTCACCCGAGCATTTACATCCCGTGCCAACAGTAGAAGATCCCGAGATAGCCGATACATGGGAATCGAATGTGTGCCTCCTTGTTTCTGTATGTAAGCCACCACCGTTGAATTGTCCGAAAGAAGTAGGACAATGTGGTCCGACAGGTGAGAGATCCAAAGCCGAAAACTCAACAGAAGAGCAAGGAGCTCCTTCTGGTTGATACGAAGGCCCATCTGCTCGCTGTCCCACCCGCCGTGAGTGGACAGACCGCGGGGATCCGTCGCACCCCACCCCCCGAGGGAAGAAGAATCTTTGTCCACAGGAGTCATTCCTTGGAAGACAGGTGGACAGACGGAATCGTAAACACGAAACCATGACGGAGGCAGAAAAGCACCAGCTCCTGAAAAGAAAGAACCCCTGAGGGCCTTAGAATGCATTTTGGCATCTAAGCCCTGGAAGGACTCAACAACCTGAGCCGATTGCAGATGACGCAAAACCCCAGAGCTAGAAGGCTCAACAAGGTTACGGCGCTCCACAGTGGACCGCGGCCGGATGATCACTGATGGCAGGTATGAAGGCTGAATGTCTGGCAATAAGCCAAAGACAAAATCCATAGCCTGTCCCAAGACTGACGAGGGGGGGTCCGGTCGCCTTCAAGAAAATCGTCATCTTCTGTAGCAGAAGAGACGTAGCCCAACTCAGGCTGAAAAGCAGGAACCTCCGGTGAATACTGAACAGTATCCAAAGGGCCAGGCGAGGAATCTCGGCGACCGACCAAAGGAGGTTGTGCCTCAGGAGGCACAGGGAAGCCAACTTGAGGGTTGCTAGAAAGCAACCGGGTGAGTGCCAAAATGGCCTGATGCAGCTCACCCTGAGAATCCGTCATAGCAGCATCGCCTGATGGAGTGCCTTCCCAATGGACCCTTCTAGCAGAAGAACCCAAATCCTCAGAAGGGACCAACGATGAACGTCGATCAGCAGACAGAATAGGGAGACAGTGAGAAGACACCGAAGGATAGTCCCAAGAGTGACGCCCAGGGGCAATCACTGACCTCTGCGGAACAGAAGGCCCTGACTGCAAATCCTCTAGAGAGACCGATGACGTATATCGATCGGTAGCTGGACCTGGGACACGTTGAGAAGACACCAGAGGATTGTCTCAAGAACGACACGAACTTGCCATTGGCCTCTGCGCAGCAGAAGGCCCCAACTGCCCATCCTCTGAGACCGACGACATCGATTGACAGCCAGACTCAGAACACAGTGAGGAATCACGGGAGGAAGGTTCCAAGGGTGACAGCTAACTGGAGCTGTCACTGACCTCTGCCGAACAGCAGGCCCTGGAAGCCAATGCCCTAGCCCCATCCTGCTAGTCGGAACAACAAACGATTCGCTCGAGGGACGAGGAATTGCTGCCAAAGCGACCGAACGGCCCAACCAGGAGCAAACCTAGCCAGATGAGATGGAGCAGACAGCAAACCCGCACAGCTTTGCCGCGAAGCCAGGGGAGGCTGAGAGCTCAGAGACACACCAGCAGATACAGTCTCAGACCCCCGACACTGTACACCATCCCCAGAAGAGATGGAAGAGCCACCATCATACAAGATAGGATCAGTAGTAACAACATCCTCAGCAACTGTGACGGGGCAGGAGGCAAATCGGAGAGTGTCACCCAGCTGACCTCGGAGAAGCTCTCGACGAAAACAGCCGCCTCAAGAGTGACATCAGAAGCCAAAGAGACCACTTCAAGCATCACAGCACCAGCACCGTCAACAGTTGCAGAGGAACTCACCACAGAAAGAGACTGATCAACATCCTGTGTAACAGAGTCACCACGTGCGCTCCCAGAAATGTCTGATGAGGCACGGCTGCCCTTACCCCGAGAACGAGGGGTTTTAGCTCTGGAAAGAATCACCTTGTTCGCGGATGCCCAGAATTTTGAGGACCAAACCCCACCAATACCACGGGAATGGGCCTGTGTACAATTGTTGCAAGTGACACATGTAGAATGAGAGTCGTCTACATGTTTCACCTGCAAACAAGAGGTACAAGGAATTGTTTTAGGCATAATATGAAAATGATCAATGAAATCAAGCTTCCCGCCGACGGAAAACAGAACAATGGTTGCCTTAACACGCGGGGGAAAAACAAGACTATGTATGAGAAAAAAAGCAAAAATGATCAAAAATATCATCAAATAGTAATCAATTTAGAGCTTGAAAAGGATACAGTCCACTTGCACATAAACAGACAAGAAGCACCATACAAATATAAGTTGTTCACTAAGATAACAGCTAAATAATAGCACGAGTCACAAGATTTCCGACCATAGCAATGGCAGAAATAAAAGGAATTGACGTCACGGTTGTTGCGCATGCGCTCGGTAAACACAAGAGGTGTGCAGAGAGAGTACCTGTAATGTCGAGCGCCAGTCTCGCTCGACACATTTTTCCATCTTTTTCGTGCTTTTGCATTCTATTACTTTTCCAACTTGTTTGGAAAAGTTTCTTAAACTTGAGTTAGTTCCAAAGTAGGGCTTGCACTTATGTTACAGCCAATTGTAAACAACTGTGAGTAGGTTGAGAAGAAATTTATTCAAATCAGAACTTTCATACACAAGTTCTGTACAAAAAACTGATTACACTAATTTTGGTACAAAAAGCTGCTGGTGGCCATCTTGAATTTCGGGCCGCACCCAAAACCACTTGTTCTCGTCCCACGGGGATAACAAAGGTACCCAAGAAGTTTCATAAAGATCGGTTCATAAATATGGCCTCTAGCCCGAGCCGTATTGGCATTTGCAGTCACAGTGCTGAAAGTAACATTAAATAGATCAAAGTTAGTCTAATTGGCATAATTTATGCACGAGAAAAAAACCTGTATTAGGCCAAAAAAAAAAAAATCAATTGATTCTCAGGCAATTTTTTTTTAAATCAATGAGGGAGGGAGGATTTTATTTTTATTTTTTATTTTTATTTCTTCCAGATGGTGAGCAAGGATTGAGAGGCAAAAGTCACTTTCTGATGTCTGTTTTTATCTGAAAGGCATGGAAAGTGCATATTGTAAAATGATATACAAATAAATCTCATTGTTTCTCTCACCATTTTCCAAGAACGGATTCAAGTTCTGTGGTATTGGATCATCGTTGTCATTATCAAACTCACCGGCGAACAGTTTTTTAACTAACTCCCCCAAAGTACTGTCGTCTTCCATAGATATTATTGATCACCCTCGTATTATTTTGGTATCATTGTGAGTTATTTTGATAGAAATTAACATTTTTACGATAGAAATTTTAGAAGGGAAACAAAAACAAACCAGAATGGAAGCAAGCTTCCGGTGTCAACTCGGCATGGAACTTACACAGCACTTGTAACGTCATCAGCCGTCTGTCAAAGAGTCCCTCCCAAAGACCACGCCTATTAAAAATAGTTTGAACCTGTATACATCCAAGCGATCAAGGTTGATATTTAAAAAAGGGAAACATCACTTTATTTTTCCACTGCGGCGAAGCCCTTTCATTCATATCACTATCCGATCTCCCGTGGTTGAAATTAATAAATGGATAGGCCCAACTCAATACACAAAATAAGCTGGACGTGTCGGACCGTAAAGACTTCGTTTGTTTACTTTGAATGAAGATGTCATTCGTATTGGGAAACGCACGTGTGTTTTGAGTAATCTCCCTTGATGCACAACTGCTCTGGAAAAATCTGAATTTCAGATTCCATTCAGTGTTTGCCCATTCTTTCCCGTTATGTTCATGACACATCAGCAGAATTTGGACTTTTGTATTTCTTTAGTACCGTATTTCATCTAAGTTTTCTGACGCCAAAAAATAATTAAATTTTCCAGTGTCCGAAAACTTCGAAAATGGCCAAAATACACGTGGACAGAAAATGTGGGTGGAAATTTTGAAAAACACACTGCACCGGTTAGTAAATTTATTGTACACAAAAGGTGGGGGTACCTCGGAAATGGGAAAGAAGAAATAGCTGTTCAATATGGTGACTTTAATCATCAGCATAAGTGAATAAAATGAACATACCGGATGAATGAAATGAAAAGTTTCCGATTGTTTGTTCTGTTTTTAATTACTTTCCCAATAAATCCCTGAGAAGAAATCACTTTTCATCTACCGGTACTTGAAAAGTTTTGATGTTTCCACAAATTATGTTGAACAGTAATCAAGCCATGTGCTTGTGTTGTTACTGTTAGATAAAAAAACCTGAGCTGGCTTCAGTGTTTTCAAAACGGACCAATGTAGCCATTCAAAGGTGATGAAATGCAAACAATTTTTGAGTGGTTTGTATATTGGCTCCAAGCCTGTACGGCCCACCCCCAAACCAGTTGCTATTATTTAGAAGGAAGAATACGAATTATTGACATACAAGTTTAAATTATTGATTTAGAAATGTCTCTCTCGGGCTCCCCCACCAGATGTGCAACGCAAAATGCTACATTTGATAAAAGCGAATACAAAAAAATAATGACTGGTATTAGCTCCACAGTTCCTCTCGTATTTTCTATTTTTGTTTTTGGAAGCATGCCCTCCCCACATACACTGCTGATGTTTATCGAAAAATAATAACGAAAACCGGTATGCTCTGACAGTGTTTGGGTCCATGTGTTAATTTTTGTGAACCCTGCAGCAGCACGTGTTGACCTCATTGTCGTTTGTTCTATTTTTAATATTGGAAAATTTTGTTGATGTTCAGTGCACTGAATATGTTTATTCGAAGCAGTAATTACAGTTCTGTTGCTGGTGCATGGTTTATACTGCATTATATGGATTTATTTATCAGACCCTTTCATTACTGTCGTCATTTAAGGTCAGTTCAACATAACATTTGTAGGTTTTTCTCTTTCCAAATCTCGAAGGAGTCTAATGAAAGCACACGTATTGAAAACAAAAATTTGATTGGTCAGTTCGTCAGACATGTCAGTTTGAGAAGGAAAACAATACTTACCTGTCAATAAATAAAGAACAAGTTTGCAAATAATGTTGTTTTAATAATTCTATTTCCATTGTACAATATATTGTGCATACAATACATGTTTTTAACATAAAACAAAGATGAAATATTCAACTGAAAAGAAAATCATTGTCATTTTGGATTTATGTTTCACTGGGATTTTCCCACCACACCAGTCCGGGATGATCTTTGAGTGGGTGTCCGAAAATTTAGATGAAATACGGGTAAGTGATAATTCCCCACCCCGAAAATATACTTTATCTGTACCGTTTATTCTCACTATTTCTCATTCGTGTTTTCACAGCAAAATAGGTTTACTTGACGCCAGTACCTGGCAAATTTAACGTTTAGTATTCGACAAGGTGGGTTATGCCTGTGTTGGACAACTCGCCCAACATCGACCGAGTCAAGTTTGCATTTGAATTCTCCTGCCGTGTGCGCCCAATCTCCTGAAAATATGGCGAAAACCTTTACCCTCTCACACTTAACACACGCCTGTGTATATTTACCTGTTTTATATTCGTTGGTTTTGGGCCTTAAAACCAATAGTCCCTTTTCAATTTCCCTGTTTCCTATTTTCGTGCAATGACGGTCCAAATAAAAAGGCCCAACGCGGGCCATTTTTTTCAACGCGGCGGTGCCTGAGAATCAATTCCTTTTTTTTTTTGGCCTTATATGTGATGTATCCCATGGTACTAAACATTCACACAAAAAACTATTCAAATCACCGCTTTCATATGGAAGTTCTGTGCAAAATCTGATTGCACCCAATTTTGTACAAAATGGCTGCCAGTGGCCATCTTGAATTTCAAACCGGATCTAAAAACACTCATTCTCATCCCACGGTGATAACAAAGGTACCCAAGAAGTTTTGTAAAGATCGGTTCATAAATGCAGCCTCTAGCCCAAACCGTACTGGCATTTGCACTTACATTGCTGAAAGTAAAAGTATAAATAAATCAAAGTTAGTCTAATTTGCATAATTTACGCACGAGAAAAAAACCTGTATTATATGTGATGTATCCCATGGTACTAAACATTCAGACAAAAAATTATTCAAATTAGAGCTTTCATATGGAAGTTCTGTGCAAAAATCTGATTGCACCTAATTTTGTACAAAATGGCTGCCAGCGTCCGTCTTGAATTTCGGACCAGACCCAAAAACACTCGTTCTCGTCTCACGGTGATAACAAAGGTACCCAAGAAGTTTCGTAAAGATCAGTTCATAAATACAGCCTCTCGCCCGAGCCGTATTGAATTGTTGATGGACAGACAGATGGACGACAGGCCATGGCATAAGCTCAAATTTCACTACGTCAAAGTTGAGCTAAAAATGATTAAATTAAATTTCAAGTAATTTGTATATTTTTATACTTACCAATTGCCCAGACTTTTCTGGTGCAAACTTGATAGTATCAAGGGTCAAACACATACGTATGGCACGACGGACGGGCAGACGGATGACGGGCCATGACAAAACCTCAAATTTGGCTTCGCCAAAGATGAACTAAAAACGATACATCGGATAGAAGATGCATGACCCAAAATGCCCTAACATCCCTAGGGTAAGAACATAACCATGGGGATAAACAGAATAAACATTCTGCTACACATGTTAAACTCCCAAGAAATTTAATAAAAAATTTCAATAAAAATAAGCCAAAAAGCTCGAGAGTTTAACAGGATGGCTTCAAGGAGGGATAGGGAAGGAACACTTAACAGTGGATAAATTAATAGCAAGAATGATGACGTTAGGCGCATGTCCCGAAATTGGGAAACATTGAAATAATTTTTATAATTATTATAAAGTTACAGCCCTGAATGTTTCTAACCACCGTTGTTCACTTCCATCATCCAATTATATTCTTAGATCCACCAATTTTACCATTGATTTGTGTCTGGCATCCTCAAAAAAGGAGATTTAAAAGCACAGATGTCAGTTCATTGTTGCTGACTTTAGGGCCAAACAAAGAATGGTGGTTAGCGCAAATTTCGGTGCCTTCCTGGATACTGCGCATGCGCAGATCGGAAAAGTACGGAGGACCATCTAGGACTTGATTTTTTTGGTTTTGCATGCAAATTTTGGGGATTGGGGGGCAAAATTTGTGTTTGACCCTGGATTAATTTGAGTTAGCACCAGCTAGTCTGGGTCATAGGTTGTCGTATAAAATTATCAGCTGTTACCTTATATGTGATATGTGGTAGTGCAATAGGTTTTCCAATTTCTCTCCACAAGCTAGAAGACAATGACAATGGAACCAACAGTGAGCTATGCTCCGTCATACCATTATAAAACAAGGCTGAATTAATACTTCTGTATGCTTTATGGTAGCTGGTCTGCAAAGAAACAATATCTCAGTATCTCAAACAGGGCAAATTATGATTTTCAGGCAAACAGCTGTTTGGGTCGCGTGGAGGTTACCTAAAATGAAAAACACACGAAAGAAATACAGGTCGTGCCAAATTGTTGCCAGGTCACACCAAATTTTTGCCTAAATTGAGCATCAACCAATCATCAGCTGCACAGGTGTTTGCATCTGCCTGAAGTATAGCTGCTCTGTTGGCCAATTATTGATCAACAGAGCAGCTGTACTTCAGGCTGATGCAAACACCTATGCTGATGATTAGTTGATGCTTAACATCATTTTAAATTGTTTATCATCCTGAAATGTACCACAGATACAAAATCAGTAAATGGCAATAATTCATGTCTCTGCCACAAATAGTGATTACGGATGCCATACTCTTCTTCGGCATGCTAGTCCATGTCAAGATTAGACTGTAATTGTAACTAATTTGTATTTAAATTGTTGCAACACAGCTTCATTATTGTTCCTAAGGATTCATCTTTATTCATCAGGATATTGCCCATGAGAGAAAGAACTTGGTTATGATACAACAGTTCATATATCGGCATAGTTGCAATACATAAATATCTAGGTTACCTAATGGGTTACCTGAATCATGTACAGGGGAATGAATGATAAGTTACCAAAGCTCAGACCCAGTGAATGATAAATGAGTTATGCAAAATTTTGAAAACAGCAGGCCTGAATTTGTTTGCCTAATGCTCATCTAAAAAATAAAGGTAACTGATTTTTAATTCGCCTACATTATTAGACTTTGACGAAAAGCAAGATGAAATATTTGAACCACCTTTGGTAGTCGTTTGCTTACTTCCAGAATCTTGATCCACTTTATAATGATGAATAAACTAAATGCTCTTTGGGTTTGGAAAGAAATGGAATGTTGTAACAGACTGTTGAAAAGGGCTCTCTGTGATCTTTCCAACAGTGTACTGCATCACAATTTGCTGTCAGTTCAATGAACGAAATTTGTGAAATATTTATTGTTTGTATGTTTATAGGGGTTTAATAACACTTTCCACAGCCAGATATTCACATTATGTCAGACAAATGTATGCAGACATATTAACCGGAGAAAAAAATTCCAAGGGAACTTGAGGGTGATTTTCTGGGAAATTGAATAGATTTTAGGGAAACATTCAGGAAAGAACAATACACAAGAAGAAAAGTTAGTGCAAGAACAATCACACAAGAAGAACTAGCAAATTTTCAGCTCTTGGACTACCACTGGCACCAGGTTGCACCCAGTTTTTCATAAGCTAAACACATGTCCTTTATGCCATGTTCAGAAATCATGACAAATGTTGGTTTGTACATTCCCAAATCCCCCTTTTCTTCAAGATCACCCCACCAAGCCTCCACCCTCAACCCCTCCTCCATGCTATTACCATTTGACCAAAGTGTGCCAAGCATATAATTTCCTTCTAGAATGGGCAATGAAGTTTAATTCCATTGTTTGGGAAACACGAACTTGAATCCAAGTTTCATCTTGTTTGTTCTTAGATGGTGGTGTTCCTTGATATGCACCAATTTTAGAAAGGGAAGTTTTGGCTTCTGGAGTTGACTTTTTCTCATGCACTTCATTTGAATCAGACTCCCATAAGAATGCTGTTGGCCAAACAGCAAAAGATTCAGTGTTGGTGGATCTGAAGAAGAGTTTTAAACAATTTTTCTCATATTGCACAAAGTTAAACCAAATATCAATGCAGGGACTTTATTTGAACTTACTTGAATCTGATCCTCCTAAGGATACTGCATACCAAATATCAAAAGATTCTGATTTGTGGTTCTGCAGAGGAAGATTTTTAAAAATTTTTAGGGGTATTAACAGAGTTTTGCTCCCTGTGGGGCTCCCCATGTGTGTGGAAACTATTTGTACAAAGCAAACTTGAAGTGACATATGATGAGGAACATTAATATCAAATTTGGATCAATTCAGCCCAGCAGTTTGTGAGGAGAAGTTAAAAATGTAACGTTTACGTCAGATGACAGGTGCATGACAGCCAGAAAGTGATCACTAAAGCTCCTCTTGAGTTTCACTCAGGTGAGCTAAAAATGTCCATTTTCAGTTCAAGAGAATATTTCCTTTACGGGAATATTTTACACTGCCAAAGTAGATATTCAATTAACAGGACTCTATTATATCCTCAGGATGTCGAAAAGATTTAGAATACTGTAACATGAGGTTACTAAAAATTGGACTGCACATACTTTAAATACCCTAAAAATTCATGCTTTTTCAGTTTTATCAAGAAGTGATTTAACAGATATTCTGAAGCACCAGGCAAGTTCTCAGAAGCAAGAAAATAGTCTTTCTGACAGTCAATACTATAAAATGTTCTTCAATGGGCTGGACCATAACTGACTTGGTGATCAGAGATGTCCCAAAATTTAGACTAATCTAAATAAAGGCCTGTTGTGTTACCAAAAATCAAAGAATGGTATCACTTGGCAATAGCAAAGGGATACCACACAGAGAATTTCCTCAAGAACTAAGTTTTGTACTTTTTATATGAATGTTTAGCAAACCGAAAGTGGACGGATGGTCACTAGCAGCAGATTGCTAAACAGTTATATAATTTACTAAATATACATGTATGCTTCAATATACATGTATATATAACTTACACAGGGGTATTTAAAAATCTGTTTTTGCTGGTTTAATAAAATATCTCTGATAAGGATGTATTGAAGAAGCATTCTAGCCTCCAGGGTAGGGTCAGTTTATTGTGCAGCAATAATAATAATTAGTTTGTAACACAAGATTTCATGAAAATGGTAATGCATGAACTACTTGAAAACTTATAATATTTCACTGTACACAGTAAGTTAGTGAATGCTTATTGAGAAGCATGCAGGTCCCTCATGCTAGAGGGCATGATATCAAATTTTGACTGGGACACTCTACAGCAGCATGACCTGTGGGCTTGATGTTGTCACAGCATATCTACCCATTGGGTGGGCTGTAAAACCTCTTTTTTGAGGAAAGCACACCCAATGCATGATGAAGAATACACAGGTGTATTCAAGAACAGTGCAGCTCCCAAGTTGCTACTACAATAGTCATACAACAGAATTTGTTTTACTGAATTCCACTAAAAATTGACACTTTTAACAAGAAATTAACTTTCACTTATCAAAATCACAAACATCAAATTTTGGATCAAATTTTAATACAGTGGCACCGACTTAATAGTATATCTTTTAATTGAATAATGCTGTTAATTGTATATAGCCTTTTTCCAATGACTAGAACTCCATTTTGCATAAACAATACAAATATTTTCTAGGTTACAACTGGAGCAGGCAGGGAAAGATATGTGATTATCTTGGCTTGACTTCAACTTTAGGCAATCTGTGAAATGTTTCAGCATAGTTTCAATTTTTTTGTTGTACTAAATTAGGAAAGAAGAATTTTAATTTGAGTAAAAAATTACAAAATGATAACTCAAATTAGAAAAGAAGCATAAAAATGTATTGATAATGCCTAGAAAAGTCACAATCAATGCATAAGAACATTATAAACATAAATAAAACATACATATATATGGCTGTAAATTGCCAGAAAAGCACACTGTAAGTTCACCTAAATGTAAACAAAGATACTGATGAAACCAAATCTGAACCGGTGGTAACGGTTATAAATATGGCTGACTTAATTTTGTTATGCTAATACTATCACTGGAAATGTTTTTTAAAAGTCACTTTTCTGAGAAATTGAAGGCTAGAAATCTTGGTGTTGGGCTGCAAAGGCATCTTCCTTTGGAATCCTAGTCCAATTTTTCTGTATTCCCTTGAATCTGCTACATTTTAGGTGAAACATGACAGAGAGATTTTGAAACAATCCAAACAAGAACGTTGAAAATGAGGATTTGATTGCACATGTCTGGCAGGAATTGGACAATGGGTGCATGTTCTTAAAAAAATATTATTGGACACTATGCTGTGCATCTTGCACTTTTGGTTGATCCATTTTGGACAAACGTTTGTCAATTTTGACTTTTTTGTTCTCTAGAGGACATTTCTATTGCCCTCCTAAATTGCTCATTTTTGAAGAAGAATTAGATGTGAGGTTAAGGCACTAGTGTTATGACATTGCCAAGAAGTAGAATACATTGTCAGTGTTTCCGCTAGGGGAAAATAAATGAGGCCGTATAATGGGGCAACCAAGTGTCGTTGCTACTACAGGTCGACCATTGTTCAGCCTGTGGTAGGAAAGTTAAAAAATTTATAGTAATTTATATATTTTTTATACTTACCAATGACCCAGACTTAGCTGGTGCTAACTCTTAAAATTCTAGGGCCAAACACAAATTTTGCCCCCCTACCCAGTCTCCAAAATTTGCATCAGAATCCAAAAAATCAATGTCCTATGTGGTCCTCCATACTTTTATCCACTGCACATGCACAGTGTCAAGGAAATACCGAAATTGGCGCCAGATCCTCATTCTTACAACCAGTGCCTGGTAAGTGTTATGTAATCAGCGGGGAGGTATGAGTTTCCCAACCCATGGGAGGGCCATCCCCATCTGGGTCATTGGTAAGTATAAAAAATATATAAATTACCATAAATTTTTTAACATTTTCATACTGTACCAATGACCCAGACTTAGCTGAATAGAAAAAAGGCTGGAGGGCCTAGGACATAAACGAAAATCCAATAGACTCAATTACATGTAAACAGAATTATCCCCTCCATGAGAAACAGGCTTTACATGTATCTTTCTTGTTTATACCAAAGAAGAAAGACACAATACCATTCCGTAATTGAGCACAATAACATCAATGATCTCAATTAACATCCAGTATAACCCATTACACTAATTTTTTAAAGGAAAGCCAATAAATAAAGATAGTCCAGAGAATGAGACTCTTTATACTCATTTAAAAGTGTCAGAGGATATATATTAGCACTCGTATGACATATACAAATGCTTCACACCGAGCTACACTTTAAAAATATTACATAAATGAGATAAACATTAGCTTTACACTTTAAAACCATCCCGGCACCGACTCGGAATTACTGACCCCAGAGGTATTCCCTTGCTTTTCACTATAAAGCAGGTGATATAAGGGAACACCATCCCCCCCCCCCTTCCCCTTGCTCTGGGTCAAATACCCCAGAGCGAAGAGGACAGCAGGACAGAGTCACTGCCAGAACAGAAAGCCTGCATAACTATAGTTGCAACTGTTTAGTGGACGACATTCTGAGCAACAGATAACGGACCTAAACAATGCAGGTCACCAGAAATGTACTCAATATTTCTAAAATAAAAATTTGTGAACGTGGAAGGCTGAGACCAATACGCAGCCTTCATCAAATCGGTAATAGCAACACAATTAGCATAAGCCCAAGATGTAGACAGCACTCTTACTTCATGCGCCGAAATCTTAAGCACAGACTGCTGAGATGAATATAATTTTTCATAAGCAGTACGGATAGTTAATTGAATCCACCTTGCAATAGAATGGACCGTAATGTCCTTTCTTTTAGACAGAAAGAAACGCTTACGTCCCTTTCTGGTAAACTCAGATCTACGTTTGTAAATACGCATAGCTCTAACTGGACAGAGCAAAGGCCTATGACCATCTGAAGACGGAAGAGCCTTAATTACAATAGGTTCAAGGTACTTATTAGGAGCCTGATTCTTAGCCAAAAATCCAACATTAGTAGTGAAAGTAATAGTATTACCAACGCTACAATAGTGAGAATCATCAACAGATAGTGCATGAAGCTCACTAACTCTTCTAGGCAGAAGAGAAGGCTAAGAGAAAAGCTGTCTTATAAGATAAGTATTTGAAGTCCACTGTATCAAGAGGCTCAAATGGCGCTTCTTTTAGCTTCAGAAGAACCTAAGCTAAATTCCACTTAGGAATTAACCTTAGGGTTCTAGGTCTATTTATTGAAAAGTTTTTCACTAACTTAGATAAAGAGACATTAGATCCAATTTGTGAGCTATCATGATGAGGATAGGTATCCGATAGCATAGACCTATAACCCTTAATAGTTATTGGCTGCAGTTTGATCTCGTCAAACAAGTAGACCAGAAAATTAGCAATGTCTGAAATGGAGGGATCATAAATATCAACAGAATGATCCCTACACCATTGAGAGAAAACCTTCCACTTAGCAGCATAATTTAGCGAAGAGGAGGTCCTCCTACAGTTAGAAATTGCATCCACTGCTCGTCCTGAAAAATGCTAGCTGTGCAAGAAGGACCGCACAATGGAAATACGTGAAGGTTGAGATCTTGCGGGTTGTGATGCAGTGTGCATGATTTCCCCTGCGAATGAAGATGCTCCCGTGAAGGAAGCTTCCACGGAATGCCCCACAACAGACACCTGAGTAGATTTATCCATGGTCTCTAAGGTGACAGAGATGCTACCAACAAAATCTTGCAGTGAGATTGCTTGATCTTTAGCAATATTTGTTGAATCAACGGAGCTGGAGGATATGTGTATCCTATCATTCCGTCCCAAGAGATCGAGAGAGCGTCTACTGCAAACGCTCAAAGATCTGGGCATGGCGACACATACGTCTGCAACTGATTGTTGAGATGCGTCGCAAATAAGTCTATCATAGGACAATCCCATTGGTAGCAAATCTAATTGAATACTCGTTTGTTGAGAGTCCATTCTGATAGCAACATGCGACCTTTCCGAGAAAGGAAGTCTGCAAGAACATTCAGACGACCCGGAATATGATGGACGATGGACCGACAGAAGAACTTGATGCTCTAGGACAAACAGATGGATTCTTTCCATTAAGTTGAACAACGGAATGGAATGAGTGCCTCCCTGGTTCCGAATATACGCTACTACTGTCGAATTGTCGGACAGAATTTGAACATGCGAATTCTGAATAATGTTCATCTAATGACGTAGCGCAAGCCAAATTGACATCATTTCTTTGATGTTTATGTGCTTGTTTAGGAACTGCGGATCCCAAAGACCCTGGCACCTCGAATCTGTTGGGCTCAAGGTTGCGCCCCCAACCTGTTTGACTGGCATCCATCATAATCGTAAAACTCGGATCCGGCAGTTGCAGTGGTACTCCCTGAGTTAACCACTGAATATCTGCCCAAGTCTGAATCTCTTGTTTCACTTGATTCGACAAGACGATGTTCGTTTCGAGCGAATGAATCTTCACACTCCAATTCTGAGTCAAAAATATTTGGAGTGGCCGAGTGCGTAGTCGTCCCATCAGAATAAGATCCCCGGTGGCTCCGCACAAACCTATCAGTCGCATGAATTCTCTCGCTGTTAATACATCTGAGTGAAGACAAAAGCGAGTGTAACAACTGACTAATTTCGCTCTGGTTAACGGCAGACGAACGAGATTGTTGTGCGTCTCAAAGCTCATTCCCAGGTGGGTGAATGACTTGGACGGCACTAGATCCGACTTCTTTTCGTTTTCTATGAAACCGAGACGTCGGAGCAGTTGAAGCAGACTCTGAACATCGTTCTGAAGCATTAACTCGTTGCCGTACCTCAGAAGAGTGCCGTCCAGGTAGGCCGACGTTACCGTAGACGAATGAACTCGGAAATGAGTCATTACCGAGTTCATTATTCGAGTGAAAGCCCAGATCGCTAGATTCAGACCGAAGCACATAGCTCGGAACTGATAAACGACTCCTAGGGCAGCGAAGCGAAGATACTTTCTGAACGCCGGATGTACCATGCCGTGAAAGTACGCATACTAGAGATCTATGCTGGCAGCATAATCATTCACTCGAAAGCTCGCTCTAACCGATCAGATGGTCTCCATATAAATTTCGGAGCCACGATCAGCTTGTTTATCCAGCTCAAATCTATAACTGGACGAAACAAGCAGTCTGGTTTTGGAACCAGTAACAGGTGATTGTTGAAACCTGGAAGTTCCTGGTTTTCTACGACCTGTATCGCGTTCTTCTCCAGAAGAGATTGGACTTCTGATAGAAGTGAATCTCTCTTCTGAAGGCTTGACGGAAGCTGAGTCCAACGTGGACATCAAGTTAACAGAGTTTTTTCCTTGAAGGACTGTTTTAGACCTTCGGAAATAACCCCCTGCACCCATGGTTCGTCCGTAATTGACAAGCAATTGGATAAGAATCTCAACAGCTTTCTGCCCACTGGAACACAATAGAGGTTTAGACCATTGCCTCCTGGACCTGCGAGGCTTGCAGGAGGAGAAACTACGTCCTCCACGACCTGCACCTCGCCCAGTTGACCTAGGGGCGTCTGACCGGTTGTCTCGGCCAGTATTACAACCCCTACCTGAGTCGCTACTCTGACGGTCTCTGGAGTAAGAGGTAGAGGTTTTCTTAGATCCTCTATAGGAACTTCCCTTGGACGTACTCGCCCCAGAAGTGCCTGCCTTACTCTCCTCTGCTGAGTCCGACTTTCTTGAAGCGGATTTAAAAGGCAGAGAGTCCGAAGCTTTCTTAGTAATCTGTTGATAGATTATAGAAAGCTTACCGTCGAAGAGAAGCTCTCCGGAGACCGGAGCGACTCGAAGAGAGTTTTTCACCTTACTATCCACTCTTGTGGATGCAGCCAGGGCAGCATCACGTCTGACTAACTCCAGATTTGCAGGTGAAAGGACGGAGTTATACGTGGAATATGCTACAGCCCTCAAAAGAACTCTAAAGGAAGTTTGAACATCCTGGAATTCTTTCCTTCGAGACGTAGTGATAACGTTCTGGTAAGGTGATCTGCGTAAGATAATGCGTCTAAACTGATACTGTACTGGAATGAAACGACATAGACGCCGGCAATGACAACTCCAAGTCTTCTGCCTGGTCATCTGAACACAGAGGAACTCTCGGCACGCCCTGTCCTGTCGTTTCAATTCTATTATAGATGAAAGGCAGCTGTAGAGCATGCGACGATAAGAAACCGGATTTGTCAGTCTTAGAGGCTAGCTTGAATATAGCGTCAATAAGAAGATCAAATGTCTGTGTGACATTTCAGGACTGGGTCGCAAACTCAGGCGCAATGGCCCTATTCCGGCCTAAAAAGTCTGTGTCCAGTGACGCTATCGGTCTCTTATCAGGTAACGCAGCACTTTGGTCCGGAGGAACAACTTCTGGAAAGTGTTGCCGGATGAAATCTACAGCCACCTCATGTTGTTTGGAAAGGGAAAATTCCAGCTCCGCTGATTCCCTTTCACCATCCGAATGGAACACATGAGAATCTCGGTCGACCCTTACTGACTCTGCAGGGGAGCGAACCGACCCAGCTTCCTCAGACAGTTCCTGTTCTGAAAAGTTTTTGATGGCGCTGGGATGCTGTGATGAGTTGAGCTATCTGTGATAGCAAGTCCATCACAGAGGCCTGTGGAGCCACGGTCTTACGTAATTTAGCCACTGGAAGCTCCTGGGACGCTAATTCCTGCATACTTCTTATGCGAACGTACCGACTTGAAAGGCCTCGTGTCCTTGGCTAGCGGATGGCGTGACCTGGTCGACGCGGAATCCCAGGTCGGCGAAGCAGGCTGGATATCTGCGGACACGTAGCCAAGGTGCGGTCGTGTGTGCTGACGTGTGGAAGAGGAAGCCATTAGACTAGCCACGCCGGACTGTCTATGCGACGGAGCGTCCCAAACAGGAGGAGTGGACGTAACCTCCGACTGACAAACAAACGTACGACATCTGGACCCAGATGTTGTTGTAAGAGAGAGGGGGGCCTCTCTCGCTCGCGGTCCGGGTAGACCTGGACGAGCTAGCTACCGGACTGACTGGCTTCCTCCGTTCCATCCTCCGATCCGTCGTCGCCGGGTGTGCGTGATCCGAGATTATAGTGCTCGCAAAACCCCTTCTCCTCTCCTGGACCGCAACGAACGAACCCGGCGTCACAACCATTTCGTGAATGATTGCTTCACCGGGGGAGCTAGCGGGCAACAAGTGACCGTTGATCCTAATTGGGACCTCTTAGGCACTTGCTGCGTTTCATTGAGCACTTTGCCGCTAGCTCTTCATTGCGACGACGGAAGAACACTTTTGAAGACATCACAGAAACATCACCCTGTTCTTGTTCCTCTGAAAAAGAGACTGAAAAAACTAGAGTGACCTTGTGGCGAGAGGACCGGCATGGACCTCTCACCACTAACAATATACCGTGACACACATTTCCAACGTTTGTCATCCGAATTGGCACACACTGAGCAAGAATTAGTGCGTGTACACTGACTACAGCAAATACAGTCAACATGAGAATCAGAGGAAAACTTCCTTGATTACAACCAAAAAATATTCTTTCATTCTAAAATAATATTAAACAGTCATCGTACTCGCACTAACCCTTGAAAACAAAGATACATAATAATAATATAATCCATTACAAACATTTCGAAAAATAATTCAAAAGAAAAATTTTCTTGAAAAAATTTCAAGATGGGCCCAAGTTCCCAATGGGAATGATGAGCCCAAATGGATCCCAAAAAAGCCTAAGTGTGGACAAAATTTTTAAAACATATCTAAAAATTAATGCTACACTTACAGACAATATTAATGTATCTGGCTATGAACAGAACTAAATAGAAGACAAGTAATCACTGTCAGAAGTAACCGCTGTCAACGTAAACAAGAGTGAATAAAAACCGGAAACAAGACTCCGGACACTGAAAATATGGCCCGAAATCAGTAACCAATTTTAAACACTATCCGATGTAAAACAGAAGCTTCCAGAGAAGAAACTACAGTACATCAGATGGTAGATGCACGACTAAAACGCCTAATCACCCCAAGCGTGAGGACGTAACCATAGGGAAAAACAGAATCAACATTCTATTACCAAGCTAAAAACTCCCAAGAAATTTCAGTAAAAAAATTACAAAAATTATGCCAAAAGCGTGGGAGAATAGCAAGGGGAGTATAAAGGAAAGGGAGAGTGGAAACACTGAACAAACCGTGGAAATTTCATAACAAGAATGCAAACATCAGGACTATGCCCCGAAATTAGGGAACATGAAATAATTTTGCATAAAAATGATAAGTTACAGCCCTGAACACATCCTTCCACTGTTTCTTCCTCTCATCCTCTTATTTCATCCTCAGATCCACCATTTCTTTCATGATTTTGTGTCTGGCATCATTTTAACTGAGATTTATAAGCACAAATATCAGTGAGATGTTACTGATTTCAGGGCCAAACAAAGAATGAGGATTTTGTGCCAATTTCGGTACTTCCTTGACACTGCGCATGCGCAGTGGATGAAAGTATGGAGGACCACATAGGACATTGATTTTTTGATTCTGATGCAAATTTTGGGGACTGGGGGGGGGGGGCAAAATTTGTGTTTGGCCTTAGAATTTTAAGAGTTAGCACCAGCTAAGTCTGGGTCATTGGTACAGTATAAAAAAAATTTTTAAAGGGAGTCTCAAAACCCAACATTTCGTTGCATACAATGGATATTTTGAGGTTTTTCACAGCGATATTTGCGTAGGTTTTCATATTCCAAGAGCCGGTAATTGTGTAAGAATAAGAACCAACGAGGAGAAATTCAGGTGAAAAATCATTCATTTACACAATAAATTTCAGTGCTGTCAATTTGAGGATGTCATGCTTTTTCGCGCTTCTAAATTGGAAACAAGAAGCTCTCTTTTTTGCGCTTCTGTAATTTTCAAGAAAATAGATTTGAGATTTCATTACACTTGATTAAAATACATAAATGAGGTGTGAACAGTATACCTGCAAACTGTTGTCATTTTAATTAATGCTGACAACGGGAGAACTTCTACATAAGTTCATGCATCTTCAACACATGCTTGTTTTGGGTAAATGCTGGAAGTAATAAGATTGGTCAGAAAACAAAATGTAACATAATGATATTTACTACTGAATGAAGTTTAACAACTCGCATTACATAGTGCACATACTGACCAAACAAACTGCACCATTTTGTCACGTGATGCATTTAATATTCAATGTGGTTATTGTTTACAGTTTGTTCAGCTTTTCATTGAGGGCTGATTGAGTTATGCAGGACTCATGGAACAATTGCGTCATCAGAGTCCAGTCACCTTTCTATGAATTTTGTGTATGGAAATTATCAAAAGAAGTCTAGAAATGGCACTTCTACAATCTGTGAATCAATTATTTCTCACGGAACGGACAGGTCAGGGTGAATTTTAACATGTTGATTAATGTCTGAAAGGTTCCGTGGTGGGGGAATGCGGCCGGTTGACAGCCGCTGTGCCGGTATAGCAGAAACCCTGACATTGTTGAGTTTTATAATAATGAAAATACAAAATATTATAAGCTCGTTCCACATATGGTTTTGTTGAAATTTTTGGAAACATAATTTTTTCTCAACTGCTTAATTTGTAAATTACGTGGGCAGATGTGGTTGACCTGTTATGTAAAGGGTAAGACCTGAAATTTTCCAGCAAATTGCACCACACCATTACCTGATAGAGTAGATTGGGAGTATTTACTAGTCAAGTATTGTATGTCTATACAAGTAACTCAGATTAAACTAGAAACCACTGCAAAGGTTGTTTGGTCACTGACTTCTTAATAGTTCAAAGGTCAGTCAGAGATTCTGCTAGGAAGGAAGGCATTCTCTCAAAGGTCTTATTCTTCCTGCCAAATTTTCACTAATGAAGATAACAGTAACACTGATATAACTGGCTTCTCACTTGGGTAAATGGAGTCTGCAACAGGACATTTTCTTTCTGTGTTTACAATATTACATTGCAATTCATGGGCCTTTTGAACCAAAAAAAATTCTGTTGTTAATGAAACAATACTGCTCCCAGTCTCCATTCACATAAATGTGGCTTTCGTAGAGCACAAGATGTTGCAAGGTATGTTGCTGCAATGGAAACAATTATTGAGTACAATCAGGGTAAAATTGGAAGTATTGCAGACTGGCAATAATTCGTATCAACAGATTTAACAAGCACCATTTTCGTTTGAAAGTTCATCTTTCCAAAGTCACAGTATCAGGAAATTCCAAATGGTGTATGGTGAAAAAAGTAGGCCAGTTTGTCGACAATGCATGTACTTGAATGTGAGCAATCCACCTCAAATGATTACATTGTCTCTGATGCCAAGAAATGGCATCATACTGATTAAACTAAATATTTTGGTTATCTACCCACTTCCTCACTTAAACAATCTTTTCCAGGGTTGATACAGGTTGGGAAAAATAAAGTTCAAACACTATCAAGGACTTTTCTAAGGATTTTTTCCTTTTTTGCAAGGACCTGAACACAAATATAACGAGCAACATTCAATTATTGATTGTTTAGTAACAGAACATCAACTCACTAATTAGGTAGTATGAACACCCAATCATGCCCTGAAAATCAGTCACACACAATGTATACGCTGAATATCATTCACACAGTGTAAAACACAATCACTGAGTATTTAAACATGCTTGTTTGTTTGTTTTTTTTAAATTTTATTATAGTCAGGCCCATCATGTTTAAAATTCAAGCACTTTTTCAAACACCGGGTTAAAAAAAGAAAAAAAAGTTTTTCAAGATTTTCCAGGACTGGAAAAATCAGGTGTCAAATTCAAGCACATCAAGGAACATGTTTAAAATTCAAGCACTTTTTCAAACACCGGGTTAAAAAAAGAAAAAAAAGTTTTTCAAGATTTTCCAGGACTGGAAAAATCAGGTGTCAAATTCAAGCACATCAAGGAACTGTGCGAACACTGTTTTCCAAATGGAAATCCTAGTCACAGCGTTTGTCAAAATCAGAATTACACCTTGAAGATTAACTGCTCTTAGTTGACATACTGTTGAAAAGTGCTCTCTGGGTCCTTCCAAACATGTTACATGCATATCATCATTTCCATTGAAGAAGGACTTGCAAAAAGGTGCAGTGGTAATTCTGAAGAACTCTGAGTACCTATGGCACAAAAACTTTTATTTTTCCCCAAAATGTTAGAATTTTCTAATGTCAAACCAAAATTCTCTGCTCACTGAACATGTTACTATCTGCAAATTAACTATGCTAACCTTATCAGGAATAGATGACGGTGTCAGTCCAAAGCTAAAAACAGCTTTACCAGGATATTCATCTTCTAAGTACTGTACAATAGATGCAGCACCTCCACCAAATCCATTGTGAGAATCTGCCAGGACATGGAATCCCTGTTAATAATATTTTAGTAATTTTTAAAGACATCTGTTAATCCTTTACCCAACGTAAAGGCCAAAACCAGCCAGCGCTATTTAAAAAAAATTGCTATTCAATTTTCATTATTTTTTGTCTCAAAAACATAGCTTATGACCCCTCATTGGAACGAGCTCGTTAAAATGAGGGGTCATAAGCTATGTTTTTGAGACAAAAAATGAAAATATTTATTTATAAAAATTTTGTTTGCAGGTGTCGTCTGCTTTTCGTGTTAGGTAAAGGGTTAAATGGTTTTGTGCCAGAAGCTCATATCTGGGTTCTAAAATAAAATGTTGGAACGTTGTATTGGGGTTTTGCCCAGATAAAGATTTTCAATTTTTACCGATGGAGGTTCGATCCAGACAGGTATTATCTGTGCTGTGTCCTTGGGCAAGACACTAAATCCCAACTGCCCAAATGGGAACATAGTGTGCTAAAACATACTGCCTGTCGATGGTTCACTTGCCTTCAACCAATGTTAACTCTTCTTTTACAGGGTTAGTAAGTTGGGAGATACTGAGATACTTGTTGCTGTTCCATTCTCTTCTGGTACTGCGACTTCTTCCATCTGTAAAATTATCTGACATGATATGACCCTGTAAAGGGTTGTTGAAATCTCAACAAACAGATAATGGAACATGTTAATAGCATGGGCCAAATATGGCTGTTATATTTGGTAAAGGGTTAATGCAACATTCAATTACCTGGTTTTTATTCATGTTTTAAAGCAACAGTCTTTTCTAGAATGGGTACATCATGTATGTTGGTCTTTGCTTTTTCTAATAATATGCTGAAATGTGATCACAGGCTTTTCCAACCATAGGTCGTATTTGTTTATTTATTAGTGTTTGAAGTCACTTTCAGCATCCTGGGCTATCTCATTACCACAACCTAGGGATGAAGTCAAGTTTATCCAATCGTTTATACCTTTGCTGCCAACTTTAGAAAACTTCCACCACAGACACTGGTTCTGGGTCCTATCTTACCTGTAAAGCAAAACTTGTTTATCACAGTAAACAAGCAATGCTCCACTTCCCAGGGCTCCCACATGGGAGGGGGGGGGGAGGTTTGTCATAACTACAGAATATTACATTATTCAATGGATATGATTTCACCAATCTGCTAGTGTGCAGTGGCTCAGTGGATTGAGCATTGGACTATACACCAAAAGGTTGATGGTTCGATCCTGACCAGCACTGTACTGTGTCCTTGTCCAAGTCACATAATCCTGATTGCCCATATGGGTAATGGTGTAACTGTCTACTAAGGCCTACTGCACACTGATGGTACAATTGCCTTGAACAGCTGCTAACTCTGCTTGTGCAGAGTTAGAAAGTTGGAGAGTGACAGTTGCTCGCCACTGCCAGGTGGTTGGCTCCAGGTACTCTGGATTTCCACCCTTGCTAAAAGTGTCCTTAAATCCCCAAAAACAAACACAAACCTGATATCAACATGAAGACAGAACACAAGCTACATCACTTAACTTTAGTAATGACTTGCTTATTATATGGCAGGGGGCCTGGTGGCTCAGTAGGTAGAGGTCCAGGCTGCAAGCCGAGAGGTCCTCAGTTCGAATCCCACCTGCAGCAACCACATTGTGTCCTTGGGCAAGACACTTCACCCCCATTGCCCATGTGGGGGCCTGCTGACATTGTGTACTAAGCCGTACTGCAAGTCGATGGTGCACCTGTCAACCAATGCTAATCCTGCTTGTGTGGAGTTAGTAGGATGGGGAGTTGACAGTAGCTCGCCGTTCCTCGGTGGTTCTCTCCGGGTACTCCATAAAACTGTTGAGGTCATGATTAGCCATTATGCAGAAATATGTGACCTTAAACACAAATAACAAATAAATAATAAATAAATTATATGGCAAAAGGTTCTTTAAAAATTATAAATTTAAAGTAATTTGTATATTTTTATACTTACCAATGGCCCAGACTAGCTGGTGCTTAACTCAAAGTTATTAAGCATCAAACACAAATTTTGAACCCCCCCAATCTCCAAAATTTGCTTGCAAAACCGAAAATTGAAAGTCCTATCTGGCTCTCCATACATTTACTCTCCGCGCCTGCGCAGACATCAGGAACTGACCGAAATTGGCACCAACATAATTCTTTGTAGAAGAGAGTACCATATAAAAATTCAGTGGGGAGATATGAGTGCCAACTCATGGGAGGGCCATCTCCGTCTGGGCCATTGGTAAGTATAAAAATATACAAATTACTTTAAATTTATAATATTTTTACACTGTAAACCAATGGCCCAGACTAGCTGAATCCTAAAAAGGTGGAGGGCCTAGGACTTCAGAATTAGTGGATGAACATAGTTCGAATTCTGTAATCCAAGGTGAAAAGAAATTAAAATTATTAGGAATTACATGTATGTCTCTCTATACAGTAATAGAGAAGGCGTTTCATAAAAGGAGTCCAGTTCAAGTAATTCTGTAAACTTATCATGAAGACTATTCTAATTGGATGTAACAAGTTCCCAATTTTTAAGGGTAGCCTGGACTAAGCCCCAAAAATTAGGATGGCGTATTTGAGAATGAGAGAATATCCCCCACAAACATACGCCATATACAATAAAACTCCAGCTGTATGCAGGATATAATTACAGACAAAACAGCTTCACTCATAGTTACATACTTATTAAGCCGGAGGAGAGGTAAAAAAAAATCTCCCCCCCCCCTTTTTCTTTTGAAGGAATCTTCAAAAAGAAAGAGGGAAGCGCTCTGGAATCAGTAAAAGAGGTACCAAAAAACAATATAAATATTCGTCGAACAGGCACTCAGGTATTAATTTATTATTAATAAATGGTGCTTAATGCCACTTCAGAGGCTAAGGCTATAGTGACGATCCCGGTAATTAATATCGCCCGCTATATAATGTACCCCGGAGTCGGAATACACAAATAGGTGGAAAACCGGAGATATAATAAATAACATACACGTGTCCAATAGAACCACAATGAACAATCTCTGGAAAGTAACACTTCCGAGGTAACCCACAGGCGACCCCATTCAGGCATACAATAAATTCCAATAACAACACACCCTGACGTGTACTATCCGATATCTATGACACTATAAACGTATGAATATACGAGAGTGTAAACAAGGTGTATTCGATTGAGTACCGACATTAATAGTAACCTGGATCTAGAAATGGAAATAGGTATAATTAACAGGCTCGACACGGACCGCCCCCGAAATAATTCATAATTTCTAAGGTGCATAACATACAATAATAAGTCTGCCTAATAAATCATTATGATGTGCGTGAGCATTGAAAACCTGCATGTAATCATCTGAATACCAGTTAACTGGCTGTGCATAACTTTTGGTGCCCCCCCTACACTCCCACCCCCACCCCACACACTTTTTTAAACCTGACGATGACCTCTGCCATAAAAAAGTACTCCTAGTAGACCCATTTTGGACACACCGAGTTGGCCCTATATTCATTTCTATAGCGGACAGACAGACATACATATATACATACAGACATTCTAAAATATAGTACAGAAAGATTATGCGCTCGTATATGACATATAGACGAACAATCACAGGAAACCATCCAACTAAAAAGTGGATATGCATGTGTGTCTTGCCCGGTAATCGCCTCTAAACACATTGGCGGTTGGGGGGGGGGGGGGGGGAATTCAAAGTCATATCGAACCCTCCTCACCCGCACTACTTAATCGTTCTTGTGTTAGTCATAAAATAATATAGGAACGCAATGGTTCCCTCACGTCTAACCGACTCCATTATGCCACTATGGACGGAGAAGGACATGAAGAACAAAAACTTCCACTGATAAAGAAGGCCCTCTCGTGGAGGAAGCTTCTGGGGAACGTCCCATGACAGACACTTGAGAATACTGATCCAAGGTTTCTGTGACGTCAGAGGTGCTACTAGTAGGATTCACAACAAGACTGTTTGATCTTGAACATAACCTACTGAATCAACTGAATTGGAGGATTCGCATATCCTCTCATTCATCCCCATGAGATCGGCAGAGCATCTACTGCATACGCTCATTGGTCTCGGCATGGCGACACGAATGACGGTAACAGATTGTACTGGTGTGTCGCAAACAGATTTATCATGGGGCGATCCCTCTGGTAGCAAATCTGCCCAAATACTTACTTGTTGAGCGTCCACTCCACTTGCAACAGGCGACCTTTCCGAGAGAGCGAGTCTGCCAGTACGTTCAGATGACCCGGTATATGACGGATAGAAAGATGAACATGATGATTCATGACATATAGGAAAATCTTCTCCGTTAGTTGGCACAACGGAAATGAATGGGTGTCGCCCTGGTTCCTGATGTACGTTACTACTGCCGAGTTGTCCGACCAAATGTGAACATGGACGTCCATTATTATGTGAATCCAATGTTGTAGCACAAGCCATATTGACATCATCTCTTTGATGTTTATGTGTTTCTCCTGGAAACGAGGGTCCCAAAGACCCTGACACTTCCAGACAGCGGGACTTAGGGTCTCGCCCCAACCTGTCTGACTCACATCCGTCATAATCGTGAAAGCCAGATCCGCCAGTTGCAGCGGAACTCCCAGAGTTAACCACTGAATATCTGCCCAATTTGAACCCTTGTTTTACTAGATCCATTAAAACAATACTGGTTCAAGCGAAAGCGTCATCACACTCCAGTTCTGAGTAAAGAATATCTGGAGGGGACGTGCGCACAGGCGGCCCATCGGAATGAGATCCACAGCCGCTCCACACAGCCCCAACATGAATTCCCTCACTATTAATGCATCTGAGTGTAGACAAAAGTGAGCATAACAACTGACTAACTTCGCTCTGGTTAACGGCAGACGAACCAGATTGTGAGTCTCAAAGCTCAATCTCAAGTGAATAGACAACTTGTAAGGAGCTAGATCCGACTTTTTCTCGCTTACGATGAAACCGAGACGTCGGAGTAATAGAAACAGACTCTGAACATCGTCCTGAAGAATAATTCTGTTGCCGTATTCCTGTAGAAGGTTGTCTAAGTAAGCCTATTTTACCGCAGACAAATGAGCTTGTAAGAAAGACATTACCGAGTTCAATATTCTAGTGAAATGCCAAGGGGGCCAGATTCAGACCGAAGCATATTGTTCTGAACTGATAAACCTTCCCTTGTACAGCGAACCGCAGTACTTTTAGAATGCCGGATGTACCAGGACATGAAAGTATGCAACCTTAGATCTATGCTTGCCGCATAGTCGATCACTCGGAAGCTCGCTTTTACCGACTGAATGATTTCCATAAATAAACTTTTGGAGCCATGATAAGCTTGTTTTTCAGCTCGTCTATTACCGGTCAGAACAAGCTGCCTGGCTTCGGTACAAGGAACAGGTGACTGCAAAAATCTTGAGAATCCTGATTCTCGACAACCTGTATTGCTTCCTTTGATAAGAGAGCTTATACCTCCGGTAGGAGAAACTCTCTTGTGCAAGAATTTGATGGAAGATTTGTCCAACGCGGACAACTTGTTAGTGGGGTTATTACTTGGAATGATAGCCGTAAGCCGTCCGAGATTACACTTCTCACCCACTGATCTTCCGTGATTATTATCCAGTTTTTTGCAGATCTTGATAAACTTCCACCAACTGGCCAGCAATAGAGGTCTGAACCATCACCTGTATGACCTGCGAGGCTTACGGGAGGAGGAACCACGTCCTCCCTGCAAAAAACCTTGTCTCATCGGCCTAGGGGTGTCTGACCTGTAGTCCCGATCAGGTCTACGCCCCTTTTCCCGAGTCGCTATACTGACGGCCTCCAGAGTAATTATAAAAGGGTTTCTTGTACCCTCATGAGGAGTTTCTTTTTGACAATTTTTGACTGGAATGCCCTCCTTACTCTTGTCTGCTGAAGTGGGTCGTCGATACACCGACTTCAAAAGCAGATCACTAGATGCTTTCTTAGTAGCCTGTTCATAGACTAACAAGTCGTCGAAAAATAAAATGTCCGGAAACCGGAGCGACTCAGAGAAAGCTTTTCACCTTGTCATCTTATCAGTGATGACGACGCAAGGGCAGCATCATGTCTGATTAACTCCTGATTAGCCACTGTTAGGGCAGAGTTATACGTGGTATACATAATTGCCGCTGAAAGAACTCTAAGAGAGGTACGAACGTCCTCAAATTCCTTTCCCTTGAGACGTTGCACCATAACTCTTGTAAGGTGATCTACGTAAGACATAACGTCCAAATTCACTCTATTTGAAGAAATTGCCATCTCAATTGTGTCTGAGCAAATAGTGAATGACACAGATAAGGATACCACTAGATCCCCGGCCTGCTCATCCAAATGCAGAAGAACTCTCTGAACATCTTCCCTGACCATTTTAAAATGAATGTGGTCCAAAAAACTGTATGTATAAGGAAGATGAAGATAAGAAACCGCCTTCTTCCTCGCACTCAAGAGGATAAATACGGCGGCATCTGTATGGCCGAAGGCCTGCGACACCTGCATAAAATGAACCGGAAAAGAAAGGACTTCCTCCTTTGTCCGGATAAAGTCTGTGCCTAATGATGCCAGCGGTTTCTCTCTTGTCGTCAGAGCATTCTGATTCGGCGGAACAAAATCAGGGTAGTATTGATGGATGAAAGCCATCACAACCATGTACTGTTCCGAAAGGGAAGGGTAATCCTCTTCCTTATCCCATCAGAGAGAATCAGTTGCAAATCTCGGTCCATTGCATCTGCATGAACAGACGACTGGACCGACCCAGCACCATCCGACAGCTCAGATTCTGAGTCTGAGGGAGGCTGCAACTGCACTTGCTGGGATGCTGCGATCAGCTGCGCAATCTGCGACAGCAAGTCTGTCAACGAGGCCTGAGGAGCAGTGGTCTTCCGTTCCTTAGCCGCATGCTGCTTCCTGGGATGGTGTGTTGGAAATGGATCCTTTCTTGGAACGTCCTGATGATCAAGGCCTCTTCTCCCTAGCTGCCGGATGGTCCGACTTCACAGGCGAAGAGTGGTTCCTTCTTCGTACAACAGGCTGGATATCTGAAGTCGGGTAGCTAGGATGCGGTCGTGTTCGCTTAAATAACGTAGCGGAGGAAGCCGTGACTGAAGCCGACTCCGGCTGCAGACTAGACGAAGAGTCCCGAGTGGCAGGCGGACATATGCTCTGTCTCGTGCAAGTTTCCAACCAGAACACTTCATTTTGGCCTTGTGAAACATAGCGGAAGAAGCTTTGACTGAAGCCGACCCCGGCTGCACACTAAACAGAGCGTCTCGAGTGGAGGGCGGACATATGCTCTGGCTTGTGCAAGTTTCTCAAAACAACATCTGACCCCAGACGTTGCTAGAATGGAGAGGGGGGCCTCTACCGTTCGCGGTCTATCAGACCTCGCCGAGTACAAGAACTTGCTGACTTCCTCCCTATTTCTGTCATTGCTGGGTGAGCTATTTATATTATAGTGCTCGCTCTACCCAATCCACTTCTTAGACCGCAACGGACTTACCCAGTGTCACAGCACCCACGGATGGAGTACCGCTTCACCAGTCGAGCTAGCTGCTTGCAAGAGATTAAAAACTTTAACAAAAGGCCCTAACGCTTGCAAAAATGAGCACTGCAGCTAGCTCTATATGCTCCACGGAGCGCGACGACGGTAGCACACTTGGATGGGTGTCAAAATATCATCACCATGTTCATGTTCCTCTGAAATAGAAACTGACAGAATGAATTAAAATGCAGTGAGAGGCTCTGATCCTCAGAACCTCACCGCCAACAACGTACCGCGACACCCGACTCCAACATCAGTCATCCCAGTGCAACACAAGAATGACACGTGTCTGCAGGAGTGTATGAACTAAAGTTGATATCAGTCCTCCAAACTCCACAACAATCTATGAATATAACGGAGATACATGAATAATAGCAATCATAATTAAATTCAAAATATTTTTTGTAAACAAAAAATTTGGAAAAACCGCCCAAATTCCCAAAGGAAACATTAAGCCTAAGATAGTGCCTAAGTGTGGACAAAATCCAAAATTTTTGAGCTACACTATTGGAATAACAATCCATGTATCCTACAGTATACTACAGTAATAGAATATAAAAAACTACCTATATATGAGGATGTTGACAATGTGAACAACGTCAATGTAAACATCAGGCACACAAAAAGGCCCAAAGTCAGAACCAATTGAAATGCTATCAGATGCGAAGCTAGATCTTCATACGAAGAAAAAACGATACATCGGAAAGAATATGCAAGACTAAATGGACCAACACCCCTAGGGTGAGGACGTAACCCTGGGGAAGAAACAGAATAATATTCTGTAAAAAATGTTAAACTCCCAAGAAATTTAATACAAAAATTTCAATAAAAAATAGCCAAAAAGCTTAAGAGTTTAACAGGAAGGGTTCATGGAAGGAATACTTAACAAACAGGGGAATAATAATTTTTAAAAATGATGATGTCAGGCATATGTCCCAAAATTGGGAAACATAAAATAATTTTATTAATATTATAAAATTACAGCCCTGAACGTCCAAAACCACTGCTGAACACTTCTTTCATCCAATAACAGCCTTGAATCCACCAATTCTTGCATTGATTTGTGTCTGGCATCCTCAAAAAAGGAGATTTTAAAGCACAGATGTCATTTCATTGTTGCAACTTTAGGGCCAAACAAAGAATGATGTTGGCACCAATTCCGGTCACTTCCTGATGACTGTGCATGCGCGGAGAGTAAATGTATGGAGGGCCAGATAGGACTTTTAATTTTTGGTTTTGCAAGCAAATTTTGGGGATTGGGGGGGGGGTTCAAAATATGTGTTTGGCCCTTAATAACTTTGGAGAAGAATTATACTAATAAAACTCATAAAATCTCATCTGAACTCTTGAAAATAAAAACATTTGATGAGTACAGTTGATTTTTGTTAACTGACTTGCCATGATGGCATGTTTGAGACATAAGCATGAAATTAGAACCCAAGCCTGGAAATAAGCAGTCTTTCATCTATAGAATGAGGTCCCCAGAAGATGAATTTGATGATACTACCCTGCAGGGGAGCATCACTACATTTACCCCCGCTGAACCTCAATTTGAATAAAGTTCTCAAGCCTAAACAGAAAAAGCTATCCAGAGGATAAACTGGACCACTGTATGGGATAGCATCAGCAAATTCACCCTCTGGGGACCTCATTCTGCAAATGGCAGATTGCTTATTTCCAGGCTTGTTAGAACCAATGGGCAAACAAGGTGGAATAGAGGGGCTATTTGCTATCGCCATAGAAAAAGTAGACTGAAGCATGTCCAGGCACAGCACATGGTCACCGGAGGTTGTTGAGCAAACAGTGATTTGTTACTCATACATGTGCTGTGTCTGTAAGATACGTACGATGCCCCCACGAGTTCTACCATGTACTTTAATTTACATATGTATTTCAAAATACCTAAAATTGGACTATATGTATGTAGCAAAATATCTCGAAGTCTGATAAATGATGAATTCAACAGCACAAAACTTTGAGTTTCACACCTCTCAAAAAAAAAAGATTTTTAAAGAATATTCCTCATATTGAATCCCACAGGGAGCCCATATATGAACCCAGGGACTTGGCTTTAACAAACTTGAATATCACCCCCCTAAGGATGCTGTACACCAAATATCAAAACATTCCGACTGCTGGATCTGAAGAAAAAGATTTTTAAAGAAAATTCCTCATTTTGAACTAAGTTACAATTCGAGCTCCCACAGTGAGTCCAAATATGGACCTAGGGGCATGGCCTGAACTAACTTGAATCTCACCCCCCTAAGGATGCTGCATACCAAATATCAAAACATTCCGACTGCTGGAACTGAAGAAGATTTTTAAAGAAAATTCCTCATTTTGAACTAAAGTTATAATTCGGGCTACCACAGTGAGCCCAAATATGAACCCAGGAACTTGGCTTGAACAAACTTGAATCTCACCCCCCTAAGCATGGTGCATACCCAATATCAAAAGATTCTGCCTGCTGGATCTGGAGAAGAAGATTTTCAAAGAAATTTGCCTGAAATGTTCAAATTTGGGCTCCTATACCGAGTCCAAATATAAACCCAGGGAGCCGATTTGAACAAACTTGAATCAGATCCACCCCACAGTGTTGCATACCAAATATCAAAAGATTCTGCCTGCTGGATCTGGAGAAGAAGATTTTTGAAGAAATTTGCCTGAAATGCACTAAGTTCGAATTCGAGCTTCTATAGTGCACCCAAACATGAATCTAGGGAGCTGATTTGAACAAACTTGAAACAGATCCACCCCACAATGTCGCATACCAAATATCAAAAGATTCTGCCTGCTGGATCTGGAGAAGAAGATTTTTTAAGAAATTTGCCTGAAATGCACTAAGTTCGAAATCAGGCTCCTATACTGAGCCCAAATATGAACCCAGGGGGCCGATTTGAACAAACAACTTGAATCAGATCCACCCTACAATGTTGCATACCAAATATCAAAAGATTCTGCCTACTGGATCTGGAGAAGAAGATTTTTTAATCTTTTTCCCATTGCCTACAGTGTTAAAAAGTGCTGACTCAGCACTTTATCTAAGTCCTGAAAAAAGTACCTTGTGATCAAACCGCTAGGGATTGTTTTTAACCATTCTATTCTACTGGTTAAAAGTAAGCTTTATATAAAATAAGAATTCTCTGTGCCATGTAGTTTAAGAGACATGGCAGTTTTAAGGTTTTCCTAGTTTTTGTGCCCGAGGTTCCAACGGGGCAATGAGAAAATTTTTTTTTGCATCAATCAACTACTTATGACCCATTATCATCTCATATCAAATTTGGTTCAAATCGACCTCACGGTTCTGAAAATAGAAATTTTAGGCGTGGCCAAAATTTTTGCCCATCCCATAACGAAGGCAAATAATGCCCGACAAACTTCTCTTGAACAAACTTGATTCTAAACCTCAAAAGGACTCTGTATACCACATATCAAGTCTCTGCTACTGGTGGTTCATTAGAAGAAGATTTTCAAAAAATTTGGCAATTTTTTCCCCACCCCTCTGCTCAATATGAGCCAAAACATAATTTGCCTAAAAATCAAAATGCCCCTATATAACCACTACTTACATGAAATTTAATTAAAATGTGGCCAGTGGTTTAGGAGACAGAGGCTCAAACACCACCTTCACGCAGGACGACGGACGACGGACGACAGACGACAGATGGAGAGTGATAAGAAAAGCTCACCCTGACTTTCAGTCAGGTGAGCTAAAAAGTCCTAACTTGAAATTTGTAGGAGGAATTGGCTGGACAGATCATGTACACTATATGTGAATTTTCTGAAAAATTTACGAAGTTCAACAACACGAAATTTTGTAAAAAAAAATATATCAAAATCCTGATAATATGCACACCTTTGGTACATGTATAAATGACCTGCGAAATAAAAAAGTTCTAGCTTGAAAACAGTGGGAGAGTTAGCTAGACAAATCATGCACCTTATATTCAAAATTTCACAACTTGTAATTTTGTGAAAAATTGATCAAAATCAAATTCCTGGAAATAAGCACACCTTTGGTATATGTATAAATGCCCTGTAAAATAAAAAGGTTCTAGGAGTTCGGCAAACAAACCTTGTACCCTATATGTGGGTGGACAGACAGACAAATAAATTGACGAACATACGGATGGACATGCGTAAAACAATATCCCCCCACCCTAACTTTTTGTTGTGGGGGCTTAAAAATTACTTTCTTTAAGAAGACATAAGAACTCAGGGAACAAATTGATATTCTTCATACTAAAACAGTGAAGTACAAGTTTTGTTTGTAAAAATTATGTTTCACGGTACATTGGAGCATCTCTGCTTGGACTTACCAATAAACTGCCAAAAATAACTCATAAGACCAAAAGACATTTTTGATTTAGGCCTGTGACATGCAAGTTTTCAACAGTAAAATAGTAAATTGAGAGAAAACAAGTTATTGTTTATGCAGTTAAGCAGATAAGAAAGGCATCTTTAGTGAGGGTGCTAAATTATTTTGGTCATTAAAATTTGCTCACATGTCTTTGCCTGGTTACATTTTATGGGAGAGTGCCAATAAGGCAAATGCGTCGACAAGATAATTTCACTCCAATGACAATATGAAGCCCATCAACAAAGCAGGAAGTCTTTCAATTATGGTATCCACACTTCAGATTGGAACTCAAATATGGACTTTTGCACTCTACCAGTTGAGTATCCATTTCCACATACTATGATTTTGTATCCCCTAACTATAAAATATGTTGGGAGTACATTGATTCAATGCTCACTGCAACAAACAATTAAGCAATCATGGTTCTGTCACAAAGTACCATAAGAATTTGAACCACTTTCCCATCACAAATACATACTCTTCTGTGACCTGTCTTGATAATATTTCCTGAGAAAAAATAGAAAGTTAATATTTTCACGCCTGTTCTATGAAATCCCCATCTACAGCAACACGCAACCATGTGGAAAATGAAAATGACAAATTTAAAGTAATTTGTATATTTTTTATACTTACAAATGGCCCAGACTTAGCTGGTGCAAACTCAATAATATCCAGGGCCAAACACAAATTTTGACCCCCCCCCCCCAACAAAACATACCAATCCGAAAATTGAAAGTCCTATCTGGTCCTCCATACTTTTTGTACTGCGCATGCGCGGTAACCAGGAAGGTACCGAAACAGGCGCCAAATATCATTCTTTCTAGTTGTGCCTGCTAAATGTTATAAATCAGCGGGGAGGTATGAGTGGGAGGGCCATCCCCGACTGGGCCAAGCCAGAAAATAAGCAGACTGTCATCTGCAAAATGAGGTCCCCAGAGGGTGAATTTAGTGATGCTACCCTGCTATGTAGCATCACTAAATTTACCCTCTGTGAACCTCAATCTGCATCAGGGTCTCAAAACTATACAGAAAGAGATACCAGAGGATAAATTTGGCCCCTGTATGGGATAGCATCATCAAATTCACCCCCTGGGGACCTCATTCTGCAAATGTCAGACTGCTTATTTTCAGGCCTGGTCTGGGCCCTTCTTGGTAAGTATAAAAAATACACAAATTACTTTACATTTTTCATATTTTTATACTAGAACCAATGGCCCAGACTTAGCTGAATAGTAAAAAGGCTGGAAGGCCTAGGACTTAAAGGAAATACAATAACTCTATTACTCCAACTGAAAGGATAATTTCTTCAGAAGAATAGGAGATGAATGAGGAAATACATATGTCTTTCTCTTATAAGAAAAGAGAATGACTCAACACCAACAATATAAAGGAGTAATATATAATAAATTCTCCATTTAATGCCAGCATAATGAGATGCTTTATACTTCATTAAAAGTGTCTGAGGATTGTATAGAAAAGCTTGTATGACAAGTGACAAATACATAATGCTTCACAATAATGAGCTACACTTTAAAAGCACAATACATAATGAGACATTATTGTTGCTTCACACCGAGCTACACATTAAAACCACCCAGAACCAATGCCAGACTACTGCCCTTGGGGGAGGCATTCCCTTGCCTTTCACTATAAAGCCAGATTATACTAAGGGAAAAATCGTCCCCCCCCCCCCCACCCCCACCTCCTTCCCCTTGTTCTGAAGGAAGATTCCTCAAAACAAAGAGGGCAGCGGAACGGCTTCAGTGCTTGAGCAGACTGCCTGAGATATCTAAGAGATGTTATATTAATGGACGACATTCTGTGCGACAGAAAGAGGACCCAAGAATCGAAAGTCACTGGAGATAGACTCTAAGTTTCTAAGGTAAAACTTAGTAAAAGTAGACGGTTGCGCCCAGAAAGCTGTAAATCAGTAATGGCATAAGCAATTCATATTTGCTAACTGGATCCACCCAGCAACCAAATGTACAGAAATATCTTTTCTGTTAGGAATAAGAGAAAGAAAAAATCTCTTTCTTCCTTTTCTAATAAAGCTAGAACGACGTTTATAAATATGGATCGCTCTTACTGGACACAACACTGGTCTGCGGTTGTCCGAAGATGGTAAAGACTTAATAACAATAGGCTCCGGCCGCCTATCTGGAATCTGGTTCTTTGCCAAGAATCCCACTTCTGTAGTAAGAGTAATAGTATCACCCACACTACGGAAATGGGAATATTCTACAGACAATGCATGAAGCTCACTAACTCTTCTAGCAGAAGCAAAGGGTAAGAGAAAGGCTGTTTTTTATAAGTAGGAAATTTAAATTCTACTTCATCTAATGGCTCAAAAGGAGCTTCCTGTAGCTTCAAGAGAACCCAAGCCAAATTCCATTTGGGGATTAATCTGAGGGTTCTAGGTCTATTGATAGAGAAATTTCTAACTAGCTTGGATAAATAAAGATCTGATCCAATAGCCAATTTATCATGATGAGCATATGTGTCTGATAACATAGACGTATAGCCCTTAATAGTAACGGGCTGCAGTTTTAATACGGCAAAAAGGTAGACCAAAAAATTGGCAATTTGAGGTATAGATGGATTATAAATATCCACTGACTGATCTGCACACCAACGGAAGACTCTCCACTTAGTCACATAATTTAACAAAGAGGAAGTCCTCCTACAGTTAGAAATTGCATCCACTGCTCGGCCTGAAAACTGCTTCCCGTGCAAGAAGGACCGCACAACGGAAATACGTGAAGGTTGAGACCTTCCGGGTTGTGATGCAGTGTCTGGAACTTCCCCTGATACAGAAGATCCGTGAGTGGAGGAAGCTTCCGAGGAATGTCCCACAACAGACACCTGAAGAGAATGATCTAAGGTTTCTGAGTTGACAGAGATGCTACCAGTAGAATCTTGCAATGAGACAGAATCTGCTGAATAAGCCTACTATTCTGTTCCATGAGATCGATAGGGCGTCTACTGCATACGCCCGAGGATCCACACACAGCGACATGAATGTCAGAAGCTGATTGTTAAGGTTCGTGGCAAAAAGATCTATCATGGGCCGATCCCACTGGTAGCAAATTTGCCTAAAGACACATCTGTTGAGAGTCCACTTCGAGGGCAACAGGCGACCTTTCCTTGAGAGCGAGTCTACTACGTTCAGACGACCCGGAATATGATGGACTGAGATAAGAACGTGATGACTTAGAGCAAATAGGAGAATTTTCTCAAATAGAGGAATTGAATGAGTGCAGTCCTAGTTCCTGAGATAAGCCACTACTGTGGAATTGTCTGATAAAATCTGAACATGGACGTTCGCTACGTGAACAATCCAATGTTTTAGGGCTAGCCAAATAGACATCATCTCTTTGATGTTTATGTGTTTCTCCAGGAACCAAGGGTCCCTGAGATGCCGACACTTCAGGTTTGCGGGAATCAGAGATGCACCCCAACCTGACAGACTGGCATCCATCATAATAGTGAAGACCGGATCCGGTACTTGAAGTGGAACTCCCTCAGTCAATCATTGAAGGTCCGCCCAAATCTGAACCTTTTGTTTTACTAGGTCCGTTAAAACAACCTGGCTTTTGAGTGAATGCGTCTTGACACTCCAGTTCTGAATAAAGAAAATCTGGAGAGGACGCGTGCATAAGCGACCTAGTGGAATCAGCTCTGCAGCCGCTCCACACAGTCCCATCAATCTCATAAACTTCCTCGCTGATACAGTGAGAGTTTAGGAGAAAGCGAGCATAACTACTGACTAGCTTTGCCCTGGTTGCAGGAAGACAAACCAGGTCGCTGTGTGTCTCGAAACTCATTCCTAAGTGATTCCTAAAGGACCTGGATGGAGTTAAATCAGACTTCATTCCATTTACAATGAAACCGAAATGTCGGAATAACAGAAGCAGACTCGGCACATCGTTCTGAAGTGTGCTTTTGTCGCTGTATCTCTGAAGAATGTCGTCCATGTAAGCAGACGTTATTACTGCCGAATGAGCTCAGAAATAAGACATGACCGAGTTCATTATCCGAGTGAACGCCCACGGAGCCAGGTTCAGACTGAAACACATCATTCTGAACTGGTAAACCTTCCCTTGAACGGCAAAGCGCAGATACTTTCTGAATGCCGGATGGACCAGGACATGAAAGTATGCATCCTTTAGGTCTATGCTTGCCACAAAATTGTTCACTTGAATGCTTGCTCTTACCGACCGCATGGTTTCCATGTAAAACTTTGGAGCTATTATCAATTTGTTTATCCAACTCAAGTCTATATCCAGTCAGAGCGAGCCATCTGGCTTCGGCACAAGAAACAAATGACTGTCAAATCCCAGAGAATTTGGATTCTCTACGACCTCTATTGCTTCCTTTACTAAGAGAGATTGAACTTCTGAAAGACAAGGATTCGCCGAAAGATTTGTCCAACACAGACTTCTTGTAAGTGGAGACTTTGATCAGAATGATAGCCAAAGACCCTTTTCGACTACATTCCTTACCCACTGATCTTCCGTTACTTCCATCCAGTTTGTTGTGAACTGGAGAGCAATAGAGGTTTAGAACATCATTTGTATGACTTACGAGGCTTCCGGGAAGAGAAACTACATCCTCCCGTGAAGCACCTCACGCCGTCGGCTTAGAGGCTTCTGACTTAAAGTCCTTGTAAGACTTATGCCCCTTACCAGAGTCGCTAGATTGACGGTTTCCCGAATATCCATGCGAGGGTTTCTTAGAACCATGTGAGGAGTCCCTTTCAAGAAGGTCCTTTCGAAGAGGAAGCTTCCGGGGAATGCCCAATAACAGACACCTGAGAAGATTGATCCAGGGTTTTTGTGACGACAGAGGTGCTACTGGCAGGATTTTGCAGTGGGACCTGTTTGATTTTTAACAGAATCTGCTGAATCAATGGAGCAGGAGGATGTGCATACCCTATCATTCCGTCCCATGAGATCGATAATCCACTGCATACGCTCGATGATCTGGGCATGGCGGCACAAACGTCGGTAATTGATTGTTCAGGTGTGTCGCAAAAAGATCTATCATGGGATGATCCCACCGTAGCAGATCTGACTGAATACTCGCTTGTTGAGAGTCCACTCCGATGGTAACAGACCTTTTCATGAGAGCGAGTCTACTAGTACGTTCAGATGACCCCGGTATATGACGGACTGAGAGATGAACGTGATGACTCAGAGCAAATAGGAGAATCTTCTCCGTTAATTCGCATAACAGAATCGAATGAGTGCCACCTTGGTTCCTGAGATAAGCTACTACCATCGAGTTGTCCAACAGAATCTGAACATGGACGTTCGCTATTTGAACAATCCAATGTTGTAGTGCTAACCAGATAGACATCATCTCCTTGATGTTTATGTGCTTCTCCAGGAATTGAGGGTCCCAAAGACCCTGACACTTCAAGTCTGCGGGACTTAGGGATGCACCCCAGCCCATTAGACTCGCATCCGTCATAATCCAGAAGACCGCATCCGGTAGTCCGGACTCCCGGAGTCAACCACTGGAGATCCACCCAAATCTGAACCTTTTGTTTTACTAAGTCTGTTAAATCAATCTTGGTTTCGAGCGAATGCGTCTTCACACTCCAGTTCTGAGTAAAGAATATCTGGAGGGGACACGTGCGCAGACGGCCCATTGGAATAAGATCCGCAGCCACTCCGCACAGCCCAATCAGTTGCATAAACTCCCTCGCAGTCACTGCGGGGGAGTTTAGACAAAAGCGAGCATAACAACTGACGAATTTCGCTCTGGGTAATGGCAGACGAACCAGATTGTTGTGAGTCTCGAAGCTCATTCCCAAGTGAATGAAGGAATTGGAGGGAGCTAGGTCCGACTTTTTCTCGTTTACTATGAAACCGAGATGTCGGAACAACTGAAGCAGACTCTGAACGTCGTTATGAAGAATTATTCTGTCACCGTATCTCTGAAGAATGACGTCAAAGTAAGCCGACGTTACAACAGATGAATGCGCCTGGAAGTATGACATTACCGAGTTCATTATTCGAGTGAAAGCCCAAGGAGCTAGGTTCAGATTGAAGCACATTGCTCTGAACTGATAAACCTCTTCTTGCACGGCAAAACGCAGGTACTTTCTGAATGCCGGATGTACAAGGACATGAAAGTAGGCATCCTTTAGATCTATGCTTGCCGCATAGTAGTCCACTCGAATGCTCGCTCTTACCGACCGAATGGTTTCCATATAGAACTTTGGAGCTATGATCAACTTGTTTATCCAGCTCAAGTGTATTACCGGTCGGAATGAGCCGCCTGGCTCCGGTACAAGGAACAGGTGAATGTAAAAACCTGGAGAATTTTGATTCTCGACGACCTCTATTACTTTCTTTGATAAGAGAGCCTGTGCCTCTGCAAGGAGAGACTCTCTTTTGGAAGGATTTGCCGGAAGATTTGTCCAATGCGGACTTATTGTAAGTGGGGGCTTTGTTCGGAATGATAGCCGCAGGCCTGCCGAGACATTTCTCACCCACTGATCTTCCGTGACTTCCATCCAGTTTTTCACGAAGTTTGATAACATTCAGCCAACTGGAAAGCGACAGAAGTCTAGGCCATCACCTGTACGACTTACAAGGCTTGCAGGAGGAGAAACTACGTCCTCCCTGCGAAGAACCTTGTCTGGTCGGCCTAGGGGCGTCTGACTTTTAGTCTCGGTCAGACTTGCGCCCCTTTCCCGAGTCGCTATATTGACAACCTCCGAGTAACCGTAAGAGGGTTTCCTGTACCCTCGTGAGGAATTCCCTTTCGATGGTTGTGAAGTGGAACAACCTCGCCTACTCCGGCCTGCTGAAGCATGTTGTTGAGACGTAGAATTTAATAGCAGTGCACTGGAAGCTTTCTTGGTAGCTTGTTCATAAACTAACGAAAGCTTGTCGTCAAATAGTGTGTGTCCAGAGACCGAAGCGACTCGGAGAGAGCTATTCACCCTGTCATTGATAATTGATGGCGACGCAAGGGCTGCATCACGTCTAACCAACTCCAAATTTGCCACTGTCAGGGCGGAGTGGTACGTGGCATACATGACTGCCCTGGAAAGAACATTTAGCGAGGAACAAATGTCCTCAAATTCCTTCCCATTTAGACGTTGCGCCATAGCCCTGGTGATATGGTCTGCATAGGACATAGCATCTAGAATCGCTCTATTAGATGAAATAGAAGATTCCATCACGTCGAAGCGTAAATTGAATGATGTAGGCAAGGACATATCTAAATCCCCAGCCTTCTCATCCAAACACAGAGGAGCTCTCTGGGCATCATCTCCAACCGTTTTAAAATAACGTGGTCCAGGAAACGGTATATTGATTGAAGATGCAGATAAGAAACCGCCTTTCTTCTTGGCACTTGCTAGGTTGAATATGGCGTCGTTAACATGGCCGAAGGCCTCTGACACCTGCCAAGATTGTTTCAGGAAGGAAAGAACATCATCATTCCTTCGCATGAAATCTCTGTCCAGAGACGACAGCGGTTTCTGCATAGAAGTCGCAGCTTGCTGATCAGGTGGAACAAGGTCAGGATATTATTGATGAATGAAATTCATCGCTACCATATGTTGTTCCAAAAGGAAAGGGTAATCCTCTTCCTTGTCCCTTTCACCATCCGACTGATTGAGCTGAGAATTTTGGTCAACCACATCTGAATGTACAGATGATCGGACCGACCCAGCACCATCCAACAGCTCACCACCAGAGTCTGCGGAAGGCTGCTCTTGCACTTGCTGGGAAGCTGCGATGAGCTGTGCAATCTGCAACAGCAAGTCTGTTACAGAGGCTTGAGGAGCAGTGGTCTTCTGTTTTTTCGCTGCTTGCTGCTCCTGGGACGGAGATCCCGACGTAGATCTCTTCTCCGCACGTCCGAATGAATGAAGCCTCGGATCGCCCGATTTCACGGGCAAAGACTGGGAGCGTCTTCGCGCAGCTGCCTGGATATCCAAAGTCGGGTAGCTAGCGTGCGGTCATGTGTGCTTTTCTGAAGTTGAGGATGAAGCCGTGACTGTAGCTGACCCCCAGAAGCAGTCTAGACAGAGCATTCCGAGTGGCGGGTGTGGATGTTAGCTCCGGCTCAGGCAAGTCTCTCAAAACAACATTTGGCACAAAATGTTGCTGGGTTAGAGAAGGCTCTCCCGCTCACGGTCTATCAGACCTCGCCAAGCTTCCCAAAGAGAAACCTGCAGGTTTCCTCCCTTTTGTCGTCATCACTGGGTGAGCTTTAGCTTTTGAGGTACTGCTCTACCCAATTCTACACTTCCTTTGACCGCAACTGACTTACACGGGGTTACGGTTTCCACTATCGGGTTGGCCGCTGCACCGGTCGAACTGGCTTCTGGAATAAGAGGTCTTATTCCCTGTTTAATGTTAAGGAGCACCTTAGCAGCCAGTTCTGTTTGCTCATCAGAGCGTGACGACAGCAGCACACTTTGGATGGGTGTCGCAATACCATCACCATGTTCTTGTTCCTCTGAAAAAGAAACTGAAAAACTTTAATTATCCTGCGGTGACAGCTCCGTCGACAACGTACCGCGACACCCGTCTCCAACTTCTGTCATCCCAATCCACACAAGTAGGATAAGAATCTGTAGGAGTGCATCGACTACAGGCAAGGCAACAAGCATGTAAATCCAAGGAAGACTCCTCGTCTTGCATTTAGAGCAGTAAGCTTTCATAATTACAATCAAAAGACAGAGTCGATAGCACTCCTTCAAATTCCACAACAAAAATACATAAGGATACATGAATAATAGCAATCAAATTAATTTCGAAACAATTATAAAAATTTTTTTTCGAAATTTGTTTTTGAAAATGCCGAAGTTCCCAAAGGGAACATCATGAGCCCAAGGGCATCCCAATAGAGCCTAAGTGTGGACAAAATCCAAATTTTTTGAGTTACACTACCGGAATCATAATCAATGTATCCTACAGAATTTCTAAAGTACTATAATACTAAATTCTACATGTTAAGGGCATTGCCAAATGTAAACAACATCAATAGAAAAAAACGGAAACAAGACAACAGGCACACAAAAAGGCCCAAGTGCGATTTAAATGCTACCAGATGCAAAGCCTTGGCCATTGGTTCTAGTATAAAAATATCCGTTCCACACACGTGCCGAAAGGAAATCGTTGACAGACTATTTTTGGATGATCAAGGCATCTGTCAAAACTTAATATAACCCCCACCTACTTGGAATTCCCGTTTGAACTACAATCACAAACGCCATGCAGTTTAAAGGAAGCAATTGCATTCTAATAAGATATTGCACAGACAATAAACTAAATAAAAACATCTTTGTGTATAGAATTACTTCTAAAGCTTTGAATGGAGAGTTCAAACCAATCATTATTTGCTGTATAATGATAACAAATTGAATAGAACTAGCTCAAATATGCATGTACTACGATTGTACAAACATACGTACACCACATGTTTGGACTATTTATAAATCTGCCCACAGGAATTCCCCCAAAATCGCACATGTGTTTGTAAATATTAGCCGATGATTGATCAGCCAAAACTGAACCAATTGCGAAATAACTTGTTAATAGTTGTTAAATGAATTGCAGAGGGTCCTAATAATTGTTTTTTATAGACGGAAGGCATGTAATAAACAAAGAATGACATGCGTGTGAATGGGTTAATCGATATGGGACTTGAGCCATCGTGGAAGGATAAAATTCGAGGCCTAAGGCCTCTCGTTTTATCCTAAGGTGCTGGCACTCGTGCCATCTTGATTAACCCATTCACATGCGCATACCGTTCTATGTATAAAACTATGACCAGTAATTGTAGAGTATCAACTGAAGTGAGTTTTGTGATATTGTCAGTAAATTATTGAGACTGTGTTTCTTTGTTTACAATTCCAACACTTGACATCATTTATTTAGTACCTCTCCCTGACAGTTTCCAAAGTACTGATGCATGCAGGTAGCAGAAATTTTTTTTGTAGTTATTCTATAACTTACCTTATTTCATCTGGTGGCCCCCTCCTCCCAGCATTATGATCATCTTACAAGGTCATAAAATGTCTCCACATCATCACACATATAAAAATTAAATTAAGTTTACAAGAACGGTAGCTCTGGATTCAGAAAAACATAATTTTCTGGCCTTTCCATTACTTTCTGTGAAGTTTTTGTCCCGTGCTTTTACATGAGTAAGGACTCGGTTATGAGTCTGAATACTTGTACTGTACATCGTAAAAATCCCCTCCTCCCAGCATTATGATCATCTTACAAGGTCATAAAATGTCTCCACATCATCACACATATAAAAATTAAATTAAGTTTACAAGAACGGTAGCTCTGGATTCAGAAAAACATAATTTTCTGGCCTTTCCATTACTTTCTGCGAAGTTTTTGTCCCGTGCTTTTACATGAGTAAGGACCCGGTTATGAGTCTGAATACTTGTACTGTACATCGTAAAAACATACCTGCAGACGGTCACATTCCTCTGTGAAGAAGTGTAATTTGTTCTCTATGCTGGACTCAAAAAAATCTGGATTGGAAAATACCTGTTGTCCAAATCCAAATATATCAAATGGTTGCTCTTCACTACAAAAATCAAAAAGATTACAACTCTGAGTGTATTTGCAGTTTCATGCTCAGTTTTAGAATGGAAACAGTGTCTTTGTTCAGAGAACTCCTACAATTTCAGGTAACTGTGTTAGTTTCAAACTCAGTTCTAGAATGGATACAATGCCTTTGTTCAGGGTATCAAAACAATTTCAAGAAATTGTTTCATACTCAGTTCTAGAATGGATAGAATGCCTTTGTTCAGGGTGCCGCCAGAATTTCAGGAAATTGTTCTAGTTTCATACTCAGTTGTGGAATGGATACAATGTCTTTGTTCAGGGTACCCCCATAATTTTAGGAAGTGAATTCAAGAACTTTCAAGGATATTTTGTGGTTCAATTGAAAGATTTCCATGGATATTTTCAGACCAATTTTAAGAACTTGTAAGGACCTTCCACAAAAAGAGAGAAAAAAGTTTTCCAGTGTGTCCACCAGGAAGTGTAATGTTAGCATCCATTTAGTTATTTCACGTAATATTGTCAATTCAACCATTTACATCTTATTTGACAGAGCTCATCGAACTTGCACAGATTCATTTTTGCACCATACAAAACTTAATGTAAACCATTCCAATTTTTCTGCAACTTTCAATGACCTGTGTGGTTCAGAAGACATTTTTAAGTAGTTTCAAGGCCTTAAAAATTTATGCCTGAATTAAAAGAATTCCAAGGACTCATAGGGACCCTGTTGTTTTGGCTGAGGAAATATTAATTTGACTATTTTTTGGTAAGAGCTCTCTCACTACTCTGTTAAATTCTTTCACAGATTTGCATACACTTACTGGGGACACATATAAATGTGACCCAACTGGTAAAAAAGCAGGGATAAGAATATTTATGGGTCTATAGCAAATATGCATTTGAAATTAATTGGAGGCATATGTAAATGCTACATATTTTGCAGAGATATATAGAAAATGCTACTACTGTTTTCAAATGGAAAGCTCCCATTTTTGTATGCACAGATGCCTCAGCACAAGGTGAGATGCTGAAAAAGTTATATTTGACATTTTTAGAAAGGTTCTGTACCACAACAATCACAAAGTATTATCAAATATTTTTCTCTGATTTCTCAACTTGAGGCAAAAACTTGTGGTGAAAACATACCATTTGACATCCCACTTGAAAACATAAAAATAAATTCGCAATGAGTAAAATATGTATTACAAAACAAGAGATTGTCACTCGGAAGTGACTATGCCCCTGACGTGGCAATGACCTTCATGTGACCTTGACCTCCATGGAAGAAAAAAAATTTGTGTGCACGACACATCATCTCCCCATAAACATGTTTGCCAAGTTTCAACAAAATCAAATGAAGCGTCTCTGATTTATGGAGCGGGCATGAAAATCTTCCTGATGGACAGTTGACCTTGATCTGTGACTTGACCTCCACAACAACAAAAAAAAAATTTGGTGCGCGACACACCATCTCCCCATAAGCAACATGTATGCCAAGTTTCAATGAAATCCAATGAAGCATCTTAGAGTTATGGAGCAGACACAAAAATGTTCCCGACCGACAGTTGATCTTGGTCTGTGACCTTGACCTCCATTGAACAAAAAAAAATTTGTGAGTGACATATCATCTCCTCATAAGCAACATGTATGCCAAGTTTCAACAAAATCCAACAAAGCATTTCAGAGTTAAGGAGCGGACACAAAAACCTTCCTGACAGACAGATGGACAGAAGGACAGACAGACAGATGGAAATGACAAAAACTATAAGCCCCTAAAACTTTTGTTCAGGGGAATAAAAAGACCGAGTGGTAAATACCCATTAAACTAAATAAAATATTATCTGGAATGCAGAAAAAGTTAATATGATCTGATGATCCGTGGACAAGAGATAAATAAAAGAAACTTTTATCATGGGTGGATCCTAGGGCAGGGGGCAGGTATCAGGTGTGTATAATCAGGTGGCTAATCACACCTAAAAAAAAAAAAACTCGGATGCAGTTACTTACCAGCATCTAAAGAAAGGGAACAGAAACCAATTTAAGGTAACTGTGATCTTGATCTTTGGCACAATGCCCCCAAAATAAATAGGATTCTCTCAACATATCCCAACCTACATTCAAGTTTGGTTTCAAGTAGCCAAGTGAAATTTTAATTTGAGATCAGAAACCACCTCTGTAAAATTTTATTTTCAAGGTCATAGTGATTTTGATATTTGGCACAATGACACCAAAACAAATAGGGTTCTTCCTCTCATCATATCCAACTCATATGTTACGTTTGGATTCAATCTGCAACTGCCAAGTGGAGCTTTAATTAGAGAGCAGACACCAACTCTGTCTACAGAGAGGTGCCATGGCTATATCCTCCCAAATTTTACTTTTAAACAGGAGAATTATCAGCTAATTTAACAGCCACAGTGGGTTTAACTGGCTGAGTGCTCAATTATTTTTCAAAGGTGATTTGTAACATGAGTATTATTTTCAAAGATACAATGCTTCCAGCTAGGGGAGTCTCACTTTAGCAAGATTTTGTAAATGAATAATTGTTTTGCAACTATTTATTGGAAAGTGCCTGTTGGCACTCTCCAATAAATTGTAACAAAACAATTTTATAAGAACATATCTTTATCTACTGCTACACTAGATGTCCCCAGTTCGATCCCCATCTAGTCGATGTTTATAAATGCGCATAGCCCTGACTGGACACAGCAAAGGTCTACGGTTATCCGAGGACGGCAGAGCCTTAATGATAATAAGCTCAGGTCACTTGTCTGGAATCTGATTCTTAGCCAGAAATCCCACTTCCATGTAGTAAGGGTGATGGTATTACCCACACTACGGTAGTGATATTCATCAAAAAAAAAAGCATGTAGTTCACTAACTCTTCTAGCAGATGCAAAGGCTAAGAGAAATGAGGTTTTATAGGTCAAGAATTTGAACTCTACAACGTCCAATGGCTCAAACGGAGCTTCTTTGAGCTTCAACAGAACCCAAGCCAAATTCCACTTAGGAATTAATCTGAGGGTTCTAGGTCTATGAATAGAGAAATTTCTAACCAGCTTGGACAATGAAGTATTTGATCCAATAGCCAAGCTATCATGATGAGCGTAAGTGTCTGATAACATAGACCTATAGCCCTTAATAGTGACAGGCTGCAGTTTGAGATCGTCAAACAAGTAGACCAGGAAATTGGCAATATTTGGTATGGATGGATCATAAATGTCTATCGACTGATCCTCACACCAACGGAAGAAAACCCTCCACTTCGCTGCTTAGTTCAACGAAGAGGAGGACCTCCTGCAGTTAGAAATTACTTCCACTGCACGTCCTGTAAACTGTTTTCCGTGCAAGAAGGACCGCACAACGGAAATACGTGAAGGTTGTGATGCAGTGTGCTTCCCCTGATAAAGAAGATCCTCTCGTGGATGAAGCTTCCGGGAAACGTCCCATAATAGACACCTGAGAAGATTGATCCAAGGTTTCTGTGACGACAGAGGTGCTACTACATGTAGCAGGATTTTGCAACGAGACTGTTTGATCTTTAACAGAATCTGCTGAATCAACGGAGTTGGAGGATAAGCATATCTTATCATTCTGTCAGATAAGATTGACAGAGCGTCTACTGCATACGCTTGATGATCTGGGCATGGCAACACGAACATCGGTAACTGATTGTTCAGGTGTGTCGCAAACAGATCTATCATGGGACGATCCCACTGGTAGCAAATCTGCCTGAATATTCGCTTGTTGTGAGTCCACTCCGATGGCAACAGGTGACCTTTCCGTGAGAGTGAGTCTGCTAGTACATTCCGACGACCCGGTATATGACGAACAGAAAGATGAACATGATGATTCATGACGTATAGGAGAATCTTCTCCGTTAATTCGCATAATGGAATTGAATGAGTGCTGCCTTGGTTCCTGATGTAAGCTACTACTGTAGAATTGTTCGACAAAATCTGAACATGGACGTTCGCTATTATGTGAATCCAATGTTGAAGAGCTGGCCATATTGACATCATCTCTTTGATATTTATGTGCTTCTCCAGGAACCGAGGGTCCCAAAGACCCTGACACTTCAAGTCTGCGGGACTCAGGGTCGCGCCCCAACCCATCTGACTTGCATCCGTCATAATCGGGAAAGCCGGATCTGGCAGATGCAGCGGAACTCCCAGAGTTAACCACTGAAGATCTGCCCAAATCTGAACCCTTAGTTTTACTAGGTCCGTTAAAACAATACTGGTTTCGAGCAAATGCATCTTCACACTCCAGTTCTGAGTAAAGAATATCTGGAGGGGACGTGTGCATAGACAGCCCATCGGAATAAGATCTGCAAACGCTCTGCACAACCCCATCAGTCGCATGAATTTCCTCGCTGTTAATGTGTCTGAGTGTAGACAAAAGTGAGCATAACAACTGACTAATTTCGCTCTGGGTAACGGCAGACGAACCAGATTGTTGTGAGTCTCGAAGCACATTCCCAAGTGAGTGAACGACTTGACGGAGCTAGATCCGACTTTTTCTCGTTTACGATGAAACCGAGACGTCAGAGTAATAGAAGCAGACACTGAACATCATTCTGAAGAATAATTCTGTTCCCATATCTCTGCAGAATGTCGTCCAAGTAAGCCGACGTTACCGCAGATGAATGAGCTCGGAAGTATGACATTACCGAGTTCATTATTTGAGTGAATGCCCAGGGAGCCAGGTTCAGACCAAAGCACATTGCTCTGAACTGATAAATCTTTGCTTGTACGGCGAGCCGTAGGTACTTACTGAATGCCGGATGTACCAGGACATGAAAGTATGCATCCTTTAGATCTATGCTTGCCGCATAGTCATTCACTCGAATGCTCGCTCTTACCGACCAAATGGTCTCCATATAGAATTTGGGAGCCACGATAAGCTTGTTTATCTAGCTCAAGTCTAATACCGGTCGGAACGAGCCGTCTGGCTTCGGTACGAGGAATAGGTGACTGTAAAAACCCTGAGAATCTTGATTCTCAACGACCTCTGTTGCTTCCTTTAATAAGAGAGCCTGTACCTCTGCTAGGAGAGATTCTCTTTTGAAAGGATCAGCTGGAAGATTTGTCCAACGTGGACATCTTGTTAGTGGGGGTTTTGCTCGGAATGATAGCCATAGACGGGCCGAGACTACGCTTCTCACCCACTGATCTTCCGTGACTGCTATCCAGTTTCTCGTGAAGTTTGATAATCTTCCGCCAACTGGTAAGCAATAGAGGTCTTGAACATCACCTGTATGACCTATGAGGCTTATGGGAGGAGAAACTACGTCCTCCTCGCGAAGAACCTCGTCCCGTCGGCCTCGGGCATCTGACCGATAGTCCCGATCAGACCTGCACCCCTTTCCCGAGTCGCTATATTGACGACCTCCAGAGTAATTGTAAGAGGGTTTTCTGTACCCTCGTGAAGAGTTTCCTTTAGACGTTTTAGATCTGGAACGGGATCCTTTACTCCTGTCTGCTGAAGCAGGTTGTTGAGACACAGACTTCAACAGCAGAGCACTTGACACTTTCTTAGTAGCCTGTTCATAGACTAACGAAAGCTTGTCGTCAAAAATAGTATGTCCGGAGACCGGAGCGACCCGGAGAGAGCTTTTCACCTTGTCATCTATAAGTGATGACGACGCAAGGGCAGCATCACGTCAGATTAACTCCAGATTAGCCACTGTTAGGGCAGAGTTATACGTGGTATACATAATTGCCCTGGAAAGAACTCTAAGAGAGGTACATACGTCCTCAAATTCCTTCCCGTTGAGACATTGCGCCATAGCTCTGGTAAGGTGATCTGCATAAGACATTGCATCCAAATTCACTCTACTTGATGAAATTGCCGTTTCAATTGTGGCTGAGCGAATAGTGAATGATGCAGGTAAGGATACATCTAGATCCCCGGCCTGCTCATCCAAATGCAGAGGTGCTCTCTGAACATCTTCTCTGACCATTTTAAATGAACGTGGTCCAAGATGTTTATGGAAGGTGAAGTTAAGAAACCGCTTTTTTTCCTCGCACTCGAGAGGTTGAATATGGCCGACTGAACCGGAAAAGAAAGAACTTCTTCCTTTGTCCATACAAAGTCTGCGTCCAATGATGCAAGTGGTTTCTCTCTAGTTGTCGCAGCATTCTGAATCGTCGGAACAAATTCAGGGTAGTATTGATGGATGAAATCCATCGCAACCATGTGCTGTTCCGAAAGGGAAGGGTAATTGTCTTCCTTATCCCTTTCACCATCCGATAGAATCAGTTGCGAATCTCGGTCCATTGCATCTGCGTGAACAGCCAACTGGACCGACCCAGCACCGTCCGACAGCTCTTCTCCGAAACGTCCCAATGATCAAGGCCTTGTCCCCCTAGCTACCAGATGGTCTGACTTCACGGGCGAAAAGTGGACCCTTCTTCACGCAGCAGGCTGGATATCCAAAGTCGGGTAGCTAGGATGCAGTCGTGTGTGCTTATATTCAAAGCAGAAGAAGCCGTGACTGTAGCCAAGGCCGGCTGCATTCTATACGGAGCGTCCTGAATGGCAGGTGTGGACGTATGCTCCGGCCCACGCAAGTTCCTTCACCACAACATCTGGCCCCAGATGTTGTTGGGATAGAGAGGGACCTCTCCTGCCCACGGCCCTTTCAGACCTCGCCGAACTTCCCAAAACTCTTGCTGGCTTCTTCCCTAGTTCCGTCGTCGTTGGGTTTAGATTTTAAGGTGCTCGATCTACCCACTACACTTCCTTCGACCGCAATGGACATAGCCAGCGTCATGGCTCCCACGGACGGAGTAACCGCTTCACCGGTCAAGCTAGCTGCTGGCAAAGGATTAAAACCACGGCCTGTGGCTTTATCCCCTGCCTAATATTCAGGAGCGCCTTAGCAGCTAGCTCTGTTTGCTCATCAGAGCACGACGACGGTAGCACACTTTGGGTAGATGTCACATAACCATCACCATGTTCTTGTTCCTCTGAAAAAGAAACTGAGAAACTTGAATGACTCTGCAGCGAGAGGACCGGCACTGGCCTCTCACTGCTAACAACATATCGTGACACCCGTGTCCAACGTTTGTCATCCCAATCAACACATGTAGGACAAGATTTTGCGGGAGTACATTGACTACAAGCAAGGCAACAAGCATGTAAATCTGAGGAAGACTTCCTCGCCTTGCATTTTGAGCAATAAGTTTTCATAATTAATCAAACAAAGTTGATTGAACTCCAACCAACTCCATAATAAATATATGATAAAGATACATAATAATCAATAATCAAAATACATATTGAAAAATTAATTTCAAAAAATCTTTTGAAAATATTCTGACAAAAGCTCAAGTTCCCAAAAGGAACATCAAGAGCTCAAGGGTATCTCAATAGAGCCTAAGTGTGGACAAAATCCAAAAATTACAGTAATAGTAAGTAGAAACTACATATATTTAAAGGACGTTGCCAATGTAAACGTCAATGAAAAAAACGGAAACATGACCTCAGGCACTGAATAAAAAAGGCCCAAAGTCAGTAACAGATTTTAAAGCTACCAGATGTAAAGCAAGATCTTCAAATGAAGAAAAAATGATACATCGGATAGAAGATGCATGACCCAAATGACGCAACGCCCCTAGGGTGAGGACGTAACCATGGGGATATACAGAATAAACATTCTGAAATACACGTTAAACTCCCAAGAAATTTAAGCCAAAAAGCTAGGGAGTTTAACAGGAGGGCTTCAAGGAAGGATAGGGAAGGAACACTTAACAAACAGTGGAAAAATCATTAGCAAGAATGATGACATCAGGCACATGTCCCGAAATTGGGAAACATGAAGTAATTTTGACAAAAATTATAAAGTTACAGCCCTGAACGTTCCTAACCACCATTGTTCACTTCCATCATCCAATTATGTCCTTGGATCCACCAATTTTACCATTGATTTGTGACTGGCATCCTCAAAAATGGGATTTAAAAGCACAGATGTCAGTTCATTGTTGCTGACTTTAGGGCCAAACAAAGAATGATGGTTTGCGCCAATTTCAGTGTCTTCCTAGATACTGTGCATGTGCAGATCTGTAAAGTATGGAGAACCAGATTGGACAACAATTTTTTGGTTTTGCATGCAAATTTTGGGGATTGGGGGGCAAAATTTGTGTTTGGCCCTGGATTAATTTTTGAGTTAGCACCAGCTAGTCTGGGCCATTGGTTGTTGTATAAAAATATCCTCTTCCTATAATTATCAGTAATGCACCAGAAAACAAAAGCACTGCTTAGCACTGCATAATATGCCTAGTTGGCTTTTTTGAATTGTACATAACTACTGTTTTGATCCATGAACCAACCAATAACATCAGACAGAACCCGAATTCAAACATAACTTGTATTTTAGTATGACTGAGACACAACCCAAGTTTGGTGCTGATCGACAAATCCAAACTCAAGTTATCGTCCAAAAACTGAAATGTAGAAAAAAATGTGAAATGTCTAGACAAAAAAGGGCATAACTCTGGGAAGAATAGTCCAACCAAAATTATAATCACTGGTGCACAGGTTCCCAAGGTGAACATGCATGCCAAGTTTTTGAAAGAATTGATCCAAAAACCTCTGAGAGACCCTCCAGACAAAATTCTGACTTATGTGGCAGATTAGTCCAAGTCCAAAAATTTCCGGGGAAATCTCCGGACAAAATTCGGCCAACGTGGTAAATTATTCTCAGTTGTAAAGGGGTATAACTCTGGCAAAAATGGTCTCACCCAAACTATAATCACACACATGCACAAGCTCCCATGGTGGTGAACATGCATGCCAAGTTTCGTAAGAATTGGTCTATAAACCTCAGAGAAAATCTCCGGACAAAATTCAGACCAATGAGGCAAATTATTCTAAGTCAAACAGGGGCATACCTCTAGTAAAAATAGTCCCACCGGAACTACAATCGTGCATGAACAGGTTCCTATGGTGGTGAACATGCATGCAAGTGGTAAAAATGTATACCAAGGAAATGGTCCTCGAACAGCCGAGAAAATCACCAAACAAAAAAATGGATGGATGGATGGATGGATGGATGGATGGATGGATGGATGGATGGATGGATGGATGGATGGATGGATGGATGGATGGATGGATGGATGGATGGATGGATGGAAGGACAAACAACCCATTTACATAATACAACTGTTTTTTTTTTTAAAAGGGCTTATAAAAATGGTACCCTTTCATCATTCTTGTGTTTTGCAAGTTAATTGTGCGGAAAAGCAAAAATCACAACAAACCAAAGATGGGTGACATGGTGGCCATATTGAAAATGGCAGAATATTGATTATAGAAAGGAGCCTTTCAAAAGTCAACAGCAATGCACAAGAAAAAATAAGAGCCATTGGTCATTTGTTTTTCAATTTATTACTCGGATAATCAAAAATCTACAAAAATCCAAAATGGATGTCATGGCGGCCACATTCAATATGACATAATGCTGTTATCAAAAGGAACCTTCCTGTGGTCAACAGTAATGATGAATTCAACAGTAATGAATTATAGGTGGCAGAAGCTGGAGTACCAAGAGAGAACCACCGGGCAGCAGTGAGCAAATGTTAAGACTGCCCAATGTACTAACTCCAAACAAGCAGGGTTAGCATTGGTTGAAGACAAGTGCACCATTGACATGCAGTATGCCTTAGAACAGTGCCACCGTACCCCCATATGGGCAATCAGGATTAAGTGCCTTGCCCAAGAACACAAGGCAGTTACAGCTGGCAGAGACTGAATTGTGGACCTTTTGGTTTAAAGTCCAATGCTGTAACCACTGGGCCACCATGCTCCCTAGGTGGCCCGAATAGGAAGGGCCATGATAGCCTTATCTGTATTAGCACAGGCTAGGGTGGGGCACTGCAGGTAATATGTTTATTCGAGCTGATACGTTAGAGGATGATGTCAGTCTGTGTGCAGGTGGTCCATGTACTGCAATGTTCGTTTCTGTGCCAAACTTCTTGGTCCACTACCCCCTCTTAGGATGGGGGGGGGGGGGGGGTTGTAGTTTTTGGTCATGAAGTGTGGTGCAAGGTAAACTGGGGATGAGATGTTTGGTGACAACATTCCCACTCAGTCTGGAGGACCTGGAGTTAGCCAAGGTCATGATCATTGTGCAGCGAACAGGAGGTTATGCGGTGTTTGTCAATTGTTTCGTATGGTAATTAAAGCAAGATGCGATTCTGGTATATTTTGATATGCTTAGATGGTGGCACTGGAAGGGACTATGGCAAGACTGGTGGTCCTAATCACTAAAACGTGGGAGTGGTGCCTTTGAGTGTACAAGGAGATGCAAAATAATTCACTCTGCACTGCTTATAGTTTGTTTGAGGTGACCAATAGAGTGGTCATGCAAATCTTATATGTTCAATTAGATGTTTGGTATGTGTCGGTGGTTACAAAGTTGGTACAAGAGGAGAGAGACTGTGCGCATAAGTGTTATTGCGACCAAAAACGTGTGGTAGAAGCAACTGGGGTAGTCCCCAGTGGAAACAAGACGTCATGCACAGAAAGCATGACAGCTACCTATTTTCAAGCTCTCTGTTGAGAGGGACCCAAAAGTCCAGAGAGGTGATAAACAAGAGGCCCCAGGGGACCTGAGGGCGCTCACCTGACATGGTAGCCTAAATATCAACCCAGAGAATTGATTTCAACAAGTTGCATCTGCTCCTCCTAAGAAAAGCTTATACCAAATATCCAAAGATTCTGACCAGTGGATCTAAAAAAAAGAAGATTTTTAAAGAATATTCCTCATATTGAACTAAGTTATAATTCGGGCTCCAAAAGGGAGCCCATATATGAACCCAGGGACTTGGCTTTAACAAACTTGAATCTCACCCCCCTAAGGATGCTGCACACCAAATATCAAAACATTCCGACTGCTGGATCTGAAGAAGAATTTTAAAGAAAATTCCTCATTTTGAACTAAGTTACAATTCGAACTCCCACATTGAGTCCAAATATGGCCCTAGGGACATGGCTTGAACAAACTTGATTCTCACCCCCCTAAGGATGCTGCATACCAAATATCAAAACATTCCGACTGCTGGATCTGAAGAAGAAGATTTTTGAAGAAAATTCCTCATTTTGATTTAAGTTATCATTCGGGCTCCCACACTGAGCCCAAATATGGACCTAGGGACATGGCTTGAACAAACTTTGAATCTCACCCCACTAAGGATGCTGCATACCAAATATCAAAACATTCCGACTGCTGGATCTGAAGAAGATTTTTAAAGAAAATTCCTCATTTTGAACTAAGTTATAATTCGGACTACCACAGTGAGCCCAAATATGAACCCAGGGACTTGGCTTGAACAAACTTGAATCTCACCCCCCCTAAGCATGGTGCATACCCAATATCAAAAGATTCTGCCTGCTGGATCTTGAGAAGAAGATTTTCAAAGAAATTTGCCTGAAATGCACTAAGTTCGAAATCGGGCTCCTATACTGAGCCCAAATATAAACCCAGGGGGCCGATTTGAACAAACTTGAATCAGATCAACCCCACAATGTTGCATACCAAATATCAAAAGATTCTGCCTGCTGGATCTGGAGAAGAAGATTTTTGAAGAAATTTGCCTGAAATGCACTAAGTTCAAAATCGGGCTCCTATACTGAGCAAAAATATGAACCCAGGGGGCCAATTTGAACAAACTTGAATCAGATCCACCCTACAATGTTGCATACCAAATATCAAAAGATTCTGCCTGCTGGATCTGGAGAAGAAGATTTTTTAATCTTTTTCCCATTGCCTACAGTGTTAAAAAGTGCTGACTCAGCACTTTTTCAAAGTCCTGAAAAAAGTACCTTGTGATCAAACTGATCGGTATTTTTTTTAACCCTTCTATTCTACTGGATAAAAGTAGGCTTTATACAAAATAAGAATTCTCTGTGCTGTGCAGTTTTGGAGACATGGCAGTTTTAAGGTTTTTCCTATTTTTAGCTCCCGAGATTCCCATGGGGCAATGAGAAAAATTTTTTTTGCATCAATCAACTACTTATGACCCATTATCATCTCATATCAAATTTGGTTCAAATCGACCTCACGGTTCTGAAAATAGAAATTTTAGGCGTGGCCAAAATTTTTGCCCCTCCCATAATGAAGGCAAATAATGCCCGCCGACAAACTTCTCTTGAACAAACTTGATTCTAAACCTCAAAAGGACTCTGTATACCACATATCAAGTCTCTGCTACTGGTGGTTCATTAGAAGATGATTTTCAAAAAATTTGGCCATTTTTTCCCCACCCCTCTGCTCAATAGGAACACCAGGTCTCTTAATTGTTGATCAAGCTCCTGTTGGTCAGGAATGCCAGTCATGAGAGGATGTATAGTGTAAATCCACTCCGGAAACTGGACATGAGTAAACCAACTGAGAGTATGTCTGATCCCTCAAAGCTTCCTCTTTGGGCTTTGTGTGTACAATTCTAATGTTCCTGATTGGAGGCTGGTAGGGTCTTGTCACCGTTTTATGTCGTAAGTTAGAGCTGCATGAAGGATTGAGTGGATGCATAGTTGACGCAGAGAACAGTGTAGGTGAGCCTAGTTGTTGCTATGCCCTTTATTCATTCAAAAATTGTGATCCGTTGGGCCATACAAAATATTAATTGATTTTTGTTTAATTCAGTGAGGGAAGGACTTTTCTTTCTTTCTTACATATAGTGAGCATGGATTGAGAAGCTTTCCACTGTCTTTTCACACACAGAATATATAAAGAGTGCATAATTATACCAATAAAGTCATTTAATTTTAAAAATAAATCTGCTTTGAATCTTTAATTATTCCCTCCAGAAAAACATAAATAGTTTTCAGTTGACTGATTTTGTAGTAATATTAGAAAACACTGCATTGCAATAAAAATATCCAATGAGAGGGTTCAAATTCAGTGAGGGATTACCTGAGAATCAAAAGACATTTTTCTTTTAGCCATTAGCCATGGTTATTTATTTTTCAAGAACTCCTCAGACTATCAAAAATTACAAAGAATAAAAGATGGCTGCCATGGTGGCCATACTGATTATGCCAGAATGCTGGTTATCAAATGGGATCTTCCTGCTGTCAACTGTGATGTAGCAAAAAAAAATGGATCCATTGGTCATTTGCTTTTCAAACTATGGATGGGACAAGAAAAAATCACCAAAATTCCAAGATGGGTGTATTGCAGCCAGACTTGATATGACAGAATTATGATTATTAAAAATAAACCTTCCTCTAGCAAGATTTAATCTATCATAAGATGAACAAGAGGGGTGTGTCCATCCCCATTAGCTCACCAACGCATTGGCAAGCAGTAAATCTAGGCTTATTACAAATCTGCAAAAAATGTCCGATCATGTACATGCATAGCAAAACAGCTTGGAAATTTTTTAAGTCCACAGTGACAAAAAAGTCTAATATTGCATTAAAAAAGTCCAAAATCTCCAAAAAATGTCCAGCCAAGGGTTAATGTCATCTTATATTGATGCAGTTAATAATATATATATGAAATATAAAAGCCACAGCATACTGGTGGTAGCCTCCACTCATGTACAGCAAAACAGGTCAGAAATTCCACACTGATAAAAAGGTCTAACATTGCAAAAAAACTAAAAATAGGCCGATGAAATCATCAGATGTGTACCCATATGCGCAACTAGTAGAAAGCTTATGACGGAGGGCCATCACAGATGCCGACATTATGTACACCATACATGGTATGGGTACATATAGAAACGGATTGGAGTAGTGTCTAATTTCATGGACAAAGGGTTAATATCTCCGGATCAAATTATCAGATTTACATAAAAAAAACTATACAGCACAGCACATCAGTAACCTGAATACATATATAAAGTAACATGACAATCGGACTGATATTTTTTGAGTTATCTCATGCCAAAGGGATTGGAGGAATTTTCAATTTGAAGGATAAAGGGGGTTAATATCTCAGGATAAAATTATCAGATTTACACCAAAAACTATACAGCTCGGCACATCAGTAACCCGAACACAAATATAAAGTAACTTCACAATCCAAGCAATATTTTTCAAGTTATCAAATGCCAAAGGGATTGGAGGAATTTTCAATTTGAAGGATTTATAAAGGTTTTAATATCTCAGGATCAAAATAACAGATTTACACCAAAAACTATACAGCTCGGCACATCAGTAACCTGAACACAAATGTAAAGTAACTTGACAATCCAAGCAATATTTTCAAGTTATCGAATGCCAAAGGGATTGGAGGAATTTTCAATTTGAAGGATAAAGGGTTAATATCTCCGGATCAAATCATCAGATTTACACCAAAATCTATACAGCTTGGCAAATCAGTAACCTGAACATAAATATAAAGTAACTAGACAATCTAAGCAATATTTTTCAAGTTATCGAATGCCAAAGGGATTGGAGGAATTTTCAATTTGAAGGATAAAGGGTTAATATCTCAGGATCAAATTATCAGATTTACACCAAAAACTATACAGCTTGGCACATCAGTAACCTGAACACAAATATAAAGTAACCTGACAATTCAAGCAATATTTTTCAAGTTATCGAATGCCAAAGGGATTGGAGGAATTTTCAATTTGAGGGATAAAGGTTTTAATATCTCAGGATCAAAATAACAGATTTACACCAAAAACTATACAGCTCGGCACATCAGTAACCTGAACACAAATGTAAAGTAACTTGACAATCCAAGCAATATTTTTCAAGTTATCGAATGCCAAAGGGATTGGAAGAATTTTCAATTTGAAGGATAAAGGGTTAATATCTCGGGAACAAATCATCAGATTTACACCAAAAACTATACAGCTCGGCAAATCAGTAACATGAACATAAATATAAAGTAACTAGACAATCTAAGCAATATTTTTCAAGTTATCGAATGCCAAAGGGATTGGAGGAATTTTCAATTTGAAGGATAAAGGGTTAATATCTCAGGATCAAATTATCAGATTTACACCAAAAACTATACAGCTCGGCACATCAGTAACTTGAACACAAATATAAAGTAACTTGACAATCCAAGCAATATTTTTCAGGTTATCGAATGCCAAAGGGATTGGAGAAATTTTCAATTTGAAGGATAAAGGGTTATTATCTCAGGATCAAAATAACAGATTTACACCAAAAACTATACAGCTCGGAACATCAGTAACCTGAAGATATATATAAAGTAACATGACAATTGGAATGATAATTTTTGAGTTATCTCATGCCAAAGGGATTGGAAGAATGCTCAATTTGAAGGATAAAGAGTTAATATCTCAGAATCAAATTATCAGATTTACACCAAAAACTATACAGCTCGGCACATCAGAAACCTGAACACAAATATAAAGTAACTCGACAATTCAAGCAATATTTTTCAAGTTATCGAATGCCAAAGGAATGGATACGGACGCCAGGCAGACAGACAGACAGATGGATGGACAGACAAAGAATGGACGAACAACGGATGGCCACCCCGGATGCCGGCATTATGTGTACCATACATAGTATGGGTACACATAAAAATTGATAAAATATCACTAGGTAAGGGTCTGTGGGTAATTGTAAGCCATAGAAACAGTACAAGGTGCATAGTAACAGGGCAGAAAGTCAAAGTGGACCCTGACAATAACAAGTGTTGACGACAACGCTGACAGCTCACACAACTCCGTTCGTGAGCAAGAAACACTGGAATAAAGGGCAATAATTTTGTTAAACAAGACTAACGGTAACCACCCAGCCACAGATGCCCCGGAACTATGGTCAAATGACCTATAATACTGGAATAAAAAGTTTTGTGTTGAATTTGGAGCTCACAATAGTCCATGTTTCGAATTTAATAAAATACAGCCAAACATAGCAGCCGAAAGCTGTACTGACCTTATTTCCACTAATACGGCCACTAATATGTTGGAACTTCCTCAGTGAACCATACACATATGGATGTGATTTGAATTTGCATACAGTACAAGTCAAAATGAAGTTGAAGGATAACTGCTATAAACTATGCATCTTTCTCTTCCTACACTGAAAAGACAAGAAACTAACATCATTTTCTGGAAAGCTCTCTGTGAGTGAAAATGATGTCAGATTCTGGTCTTACCAGTGCACAAGCAGTAATATACTTAATTTATTGCAGTCTCTGTGACAAAAACATTTAGAATCATCTGACATTCTAACATGGTAATGTGCTGAATGTAGTTTTCCATTGTACAAAATTTGAGGCGGCTGTCTTGAAAAGAGTGAATACTATATACCCCTGCCAATCAGGCAGGGTATAATAATTACAAAAAACTTTAACCTGATTCAAAAAGATTAACCTGAAACTTTAACCCCAGATGAAAACTGTTTACAGATGGTCAGGTAAATTAAATCTTATAACAAAAGCCCTCACTGTAACTTTCAGGCTAAATATTTAGGTAGAAAACAGATAAGAATGAATTTCAAATAATCAAGCAACACAAAAAACTTCAACCTGATTCAAACAACCTTAATCTGAAACTTTAATCTAAGACAAACATACTTTCCATGAATATAATCTTCAATTAAGCTGAGAGATTTGGGATGTAAATGAATTCTCAGAAAATCTGCCCATACTTTTATATTATCATCTAATCTATAGTACTTAGAACCAACTGCTTGTTGATCTATTTCCATTGAAACATCTGAAAGAAAAATTTGAAGTAATCATTCTTTGAAAAAAAATTTAAAATCTTGTGTCAAAAGAGAAAAGTACAGAGAGAGGAGTGGGAATTACTAGGTTATTTCTGACACAAAGCAAAAGCACTAGAATCAAACTTTTAGCTCATGGTCCACTTGGAAAGTTTCCTATTTCTTCTTGTGATTTTTACCAGAAAATATAAATAAGTATTGTGTCCAATGTGAACCCCTGCTTCCAAACCCAACCCCAACTGTTTCATAATAATCTACTCTACCCTTACTGTAGATATATTAAATAATTCAGTTTGGTAACCCATATTTAAAGTGTTCATTTACAATGAAATTCTGCTAAGCAAATAGCCACTTTGCCAGTGAAAAATGTTCAGTTAATAGATAACTTAAATGAATAGGAATTTTTTGGTCATTTTCATGTATTCTAGTGATAAAGTGAACTTTTATGGCCTAAAAAGGGAAAAATCTGTTTCTCAGGTCCTCCTGCATGGTCCTTTTGCCTGCCGTAAGCTCTCTTTTTATAACTAATGCAAACTTAAAAAAATAAAAATTAATTTCTGATAAATTAATTTTCTGATACTTTACCCAAGTTAATAAAACTGATAAATTTGCCCCTGGAGTGCTTTAGCATTGCAAAGCCTTGCTGCACTCAAGGGGGTTGTGAAATACACCACCACCCATGCTATTCTGCAAATTATGAGGCCTAAAACATAAAACAAACCAAGAATATGAACTTTTGAGCAAAGAAATAATTACAAAAATAAAATAAACTAGAATTACTGTGAGCACTGCTCACTAAAGATACCACCCACTCCAACCAAGAAACATTTCACAACAGTAAAAAAGTATTTAATATACACAGCACATCTGTATGTTCTCCGAAAACATGAGAGCAATTTTCAATATGAGAAAGGGTAAATATTACAAAGAGCATGCAAGATGAAAAAATAAAAATACCTGAAAGCAGAATAGAAGGTGCACATCTATAATGTATATAAAAGAATGTCTGAGAGATTCAATGAAATTCGCCCACTGGTATAAGAGGAGTAGCGGATAGCAGGAGTGTACCCCCCTAAAGCATCACAACAATTTGGCTAAGTTCATTTCGCCCTTTGGGAAAGAGTAAAAAATAAAAATACCTGAAAGCAAAATAGGAGGTGCACATCTATAATGTATAGAAAAGAATGCCTGTAAGTTTCAATGAAATCCACCCACTGGTTTAAGAGGAGTAGCGGATAGCAGATGTGTACCCCCAAAGCGTCACGGACGTACGGACGTACAGAAGTACGGAAGTACGTAAGTACGGAAGTACGGACACCATGAATGCTATATACCGCCCACTTTTCAAGTGGGTGGTATAAAAACTGCCCACCCACATGCAGTTTTACAAATAAAATGGCCTGAGAAACAGAAGATCTATTTTGTGGGTCCTATTCTATTACATCTTGTTTGAGATAAAAACAGATAAAATGCTTACATTAGATATACTGAGGGAAAATGATAAATTTATATTAATTTGTATATTTTTTATACTTACCAATGGCCCAGACTTAGCTGGTGCAATCTCGATATTATCAAGGGCCAAACACAAATTTTGAACCCCCCAATCCCCAAAATTTGCATATAATACCGAACATTAAAAGTTCTATCTGGCCCTCCAACTTTTACCATCTGCACATGAGCAGCAGTCAGGAAGAGACCGAAATTGGCACCAACATCATTCTTTGTAGATGAGCATACTAAATAATAACTCAGCAGGGAAGTATGAGTGCCCACTCATGGTAGGGCCACCCGCATCTGGGCCATTGGTAAGTATAAAAAATATACAAATTACTTTAAATTTATCATATTTTTATACTAATAACCAATGGCCCAGACTTAGCTGAATCGTAAAAAGGCAGAGGGTCTAGGACTTAAGAATTAGCAGACCAAATATAGCTCCTAAGCCTGCATTCCAAGGTGAAAAGGAGATTAAATTTAAAAGGAATTACATGTATGTCTCTCTATACAATAATATAGAAGACATATCATAAATAAGGAGCCATATCCAAGTAATTCCGTAATCTTAGCATGAATGATTATGATTAATGATTATGCTAATTGGGTGTAACGAGCCCCCAATTTTAAGGCTAGTCTGGACTAAGCCCCTTAAATTAGGATGGCGTATTCGAGAGTGAAAGACTAACCCCCACAAACACACGCCATATATAAATAATAAACACGCTGTATCTAGGATCAGTAATAATCTACAGACAAAACTGCTTCACTCATAGTTACATACTTATCAAGCTGGAAGAGATGAAGAAAAATCTCCCCCCCACCTTTTTTTGAAGGAATATTCTTCAAAACAAAGAAGGAAGTGCTCTGGAATCAGTGAAAAGCAGTACCAAATAATCAATATATATTCACCCAACAGGCACCCAGTTATTAATTATTATTAATTATTGGTGCTTAACGCCACTTCAGAAGCTAAGGCAATCATGGCAATACCAGTACTGAACAGCACATGCTTCTAATGTATACCAGAGTCGGAATACAAAAATAGGTCGAAAACCGGTGATATAAAGTATACAACCATACACTTGTCCAATTGAAACCCAATGGAAAGTATCTGAAGAGCAAACACGCTTCTAAGGCAACCAACAGGTGACCCCATTCAGTACAATTAATTCCAATAATAAAAATCCAATTGAACCATGCGAATATACGAGAATGTGTACCGTATCTCGAAGAAACTTGGATTTAGAACATGGAACGAGCTATGATTAACAGACCCGTATGGACCGTCCCCGAAATAGTTCATTTTTCCCTAGGTCCATAACAACCAATGACTGTTCGAAGAAAGAATATACTACTCTGAATAATGATGCCAAAAATTGAGAATGTATGCATAGACGACCTATTGGAAGTTCCATAACTGATCCAAATAGCCCCAAAATTCTCATGAGCTCTATAAGCAGATCAAGAATTTATATAATCTGTTCAATAATGCGTCTGCCTAATAAATACACATATTATGCATGTGAGCAATGAAATCCCACATATACTCATCTGAATACAGCCTGTGTCCACGGTATGACCGAGTGATACAAGTGTAACCAGGAAACTAATTGAATAATACAACGTTATTATGTAGTTAACTGAATAATAAACTCATACGTCGTAAGAAAAGGCCAGACCGCTGAGAGCGAAACTTTTCGGAGTGGACTAATTGCCACATTGGAGAATGTCGCCCAGATAACCGACATGTTGGCCACACAGGTACACGAAGGCTAGCAATTTTATTAAGGAATCATATGCTCGCATATGACTTATAAACGAACTACCACAGGAAACAAACCAACTAAATAATGGATGTGCCCATGAGGTCGCCATTAGAACATGACCCAGCCGCCAATCAAGGAGCCATGAAAGACATGTAAATACCTGAATGCATTCAAGGCTTACTGGAAGGAAACTACTATCGAACCCCCCTCACCCACATTACTTGAATCGCTCTTGTGTTTGTTATCAAATAGTATAGGAACCGCAGGGCTCCCTCATGTCTGGCCAACTCCATAATGCCACTAAGGATGGAGGGAGACGTGATGAACAATTAATACACCATATTGACATAATATTCAGTCTCTAAGGTGGAAATATAATTCACAGTAATAGATTGGATAGAAATGAAAAGGGAGACGAAAACAATGTTCCGACACCCAATCATAAAAACCTAGATGAATTCCTTACGTTCGATCTGATATCAGGAAATATGTTCCTGAAAAGGAGTTAAGTATAGGCATTTGAAGAAACGCTTATTAATCACACTAGGTAAATATGGCATCATCAATAGGGCTTATCGCCTCATATAACTAACACCAAACCATACTGGTAGGAAGGGGATCACCTCCTCTAACATACGATATCATGTCCGATAGGACAATGAACTCAGCCTAGCTGAATCAGCTAAAGGTCTTCCTATATGTGAAGACAATAAAAAGGCTGATAACTGCGGCCTTAGAAGGTCACTAAGGAGACTTACAATGTCAGCCGTAGCTTATAAGTGTTCATCTCTGTGAAGACAGATATATCGGTGAAAGTTGCGACCTTGAAAGCTCACTGAATGGAGACTTACAACTATCATCGCGCAAGGTAGGGAATGAAGAGCTGCTATTTTAACAGCCCGAAATTCCCAGAGACAGTAGTCCCAAGAGATAATAAATTCAGTTATGTCACTAAATAATTACTGAAAAAACATCGCTCATGATTCTAGCTAGGCTACTATGGTGTAAACATTAAGACTCAATTCTATGACACCTAGGAAATCAAACCGAAAAGCACTCTACCTATATCAGTTTTATTCCCAAAAGACAGCGGCCAGAGCCTAGCTAATATAACTTAGAGGTCTTCCTCTCCGTGAAGACAGATATCTTGGTGTAACTAGCAACCTTGAAAGCTCATTAAATGGATACCTACAACTATCGTCGTGAAAGGAGGGGAATGATGAGCCGCTATTTTAACAGCTGTAATTCCCAGAGACAGTAGTCTCAAGGTAGCTACGTAGTTATGAGTCTTCGTCTGCGTGAAGACAAAGCTGTGTCACTTGCAGCATTTGAAAGCTCACTAAATGGAGACCTACAACACTAGCTGCTAATTATAAGAAAAGACCGCTGTAACAGTAGATAAGGCTACTGTGGCATCCACAATGGCATTAAATGTCTTATCGCCAAGGAATACAACACCGAGAGGGAAAAGACGTACTTATTCCCTCTAACGGCTCTATTCCAAACAAGACAGCTGTCTCAGCCTATCTATGCACTATCCATCTGGCTTTGGGATGAGAAACAGGTGACTTGAGAAAACCTGGAGAATATTTTCGATGACCTCTATTGCTTTCTTCAACAGGAAAACCTGTACCTCCGCAAGGAGAGACTCTCTTGGAAGAATTTGCCAGAAGATTTGTCCAACACGTACTTCTCGTAAGTGGAGCTTTGCTTGAACTGATAGCCACAGGCCTGCCGAGACTACATTCTCATCCACTGATCTTCCGTAATTTTCATCCACTTTTTTGCGAGGTTGATAACCTCTCGCTAAGTGGAAAGCAACAGAAGTCTTTTTCTCAATGACCTCTACTGCTTCCTTTAATAAGAGAGCCTGTACCTCCGCTAGGAGAGACTCTCTTTTGAAAGGATCCGCCGAAAGATTTGTCCAACGCAGACATCTTGTTAGTGGTTTTTTTTATATGGAATGATAGCCGTGGGCCTTCCGAGAGTACACTTCTCACCCACTGATCTTCCGTGACTTCTATCCAGTTTCTCGCAAAGTTTGATAACCTTCTGCCAACTGGCAAGCAATAGAGGTCTTGTCCATCACCTGTACGACTTACGAGGCTTATGGGAGGAGAAACTACGTCTTCCACATGAAGAACCTCGTCCCATCGGCTTAGGGGCATCTGACCTATAGTCTGGATCAGAGCTGCGCCCCTTTCCCGAGTTGTTATACTGACGACCTCTGGAGTAAGTATAAGAGGGTTTCTTGTACCCTCGTGAGGAGTTCCCTTTAGTTGGTTTTGAAGTGGAATGGCCTCGCTTACCCCAGTCTGCTGAAGCATGTTGTTGAAAAGCAGACTTCAGTAGCAGTGCACTGGAAGCTTTCTTTGTAGCCTGTTCATAGACTAACGAAAGCTTGTCGTCAAATAGAGTATGTCCGGAGACCGGAGCAACTCGGAGAGAGCTTTACACTTTGTCATCAAAAAGTGATGACGACTCAAGGGCAGCATCACGTCTGATCAACTCCAAATTTGCCAGTGTCAGGGCAGAGTTGTACGTGGCATAAATGACTGCCCTGGAAAGAACTCAAAGCGAGGAACAAACGTCCTCAAATTCCTTCCCATTAAGACGTTGCGCCATAGCTCTGGTGAGGTGTTCTGCATAGGACATCGCATCCAGATTCGCTCTTTTGGATGAAATAATACATTCCATCACTTCCGAGCATATATTGAATGATGCAGGTACGGACATATCTAAATCCCCGGCCTGCTTATCTAAATGCCTAGGAGCTCTCTGGACATCTTCTCCAACCGTTTTAAATAAACATGGTCCAAGGAACAGTATATTTATTGAAGATGTCGATAAAAAAACGCCTTTCCTCTTAGCAATAGAGAGGTTGAATATGGCGTTGTTAACATGGCCGAAGGCCTCAGACACCTGTCATGAGTGTTTCGGGAAGGAAAGAACATCTTTCCTCCGCACGAAATCTGCGTCCAGAGACGACAACGGTTTCTCTCTAGTAGTCGCAGCTTGCGGATCAGGTGGAACAAAGTCAGGATAGTACTGATGAATAAAACTCATCGCTACTATATGCGGTTCCGAAAGGGAAGGGTAATCCTCTTCCTTGTCCCTTTCACCATCCGACTGATTCAGCTGTGACGTTCGGTCCATCGCATCTGCGTGTGCAGATGACTGGACCGACCCAGCACAGTCCGACAGCTCACCACCGGAGTCTGCGGAAGGCTGCTCTTGCACTTGTTGGGATGCTGGGATTAGCTGTGCAATCTGAGACAGCAAGTCTGTTACCGAGGCTTGAGGAGCAGTGGTCTTCTGTTTTTTCTGCCGCTTGCTGCTCCTAGGACAAAGATCTGGAGGTACATCTTTTCTCTGCATATCCCAATGAACGAAGCCTCGGATTGCTAGCTACCTGATGGTCCGACTTCACAGGCGAAGACTGGCTCCGTCTTCGTGCAGCTGGCTGGATATCTGAAGCCGGGTAGCTAGCATGTAGTCATCCTTGACTGTAGCCAACCCGGCTGCAGACTAGAGAGGGCGTCCTGAGAAGCGGGTGTGGACATATGCTCCAGCTCATGCAAGTTTCTCAAAACACCATTTGACCCCTAATGTTGCTGGGTTGGAGAAGGCTCTCCCGCTTGCGGTCTATCAGACCTTGCTGAGCTTCCCGAAGAGAAACTTGCCGACTTCCTCCCTATTTCTGTCGTTGCTGGGTGACCTCTAGTTTTTGAGGTGCTCACTCTACCCAAATCTACACTTCCTTCGACCGCAACAGACTTACCCGGTGTCACGGCTCCCACAAACGGAGTAACCACTTCACCGGTCGAGCTAACTGCTTGCAAGGGATTAAGAACACTAACTAGAGGCCCTATCCCTTGCTTAATATTCATGAACACCTTTGCAGCTAGATCTGTTTGCTCATCAGAGCGCGACGACGGTAGCACACTTTGGATGGGTGTCACAATACCATCATCATGTTCTTGTTCCTCTGAAAAAGAAACTGAAAAACTCAAATTATCTTACAGTGAGAGCTCGGGCATAGGAACCTCACCGCCAACGACATACCGTGACACCCGTCTCCAACATTTGTCATCCCAATGTACACATGTAGGACAATAATCCGTAGGCATGCTTCGACTACAGGCAAGGCAACAAGCATGTAAATCCCAGGAAGACTTCCTTGCCTTGCATTTACAGCAGTAAGTTAGTAGTTACTTGAATTGCTCTTGTGTTAGTTATCAAACAGTATAGGAACTACAGGGTTCCCTCACATCTGACCGACTCCATAATGCCACTAAGGACGGAGAGGGGACGTGATGAACAAATAATACACAATATAGGCATAATATCCAGTCTCTAAGGTGGAAATATAATCCACAGCAATAGATTGGATAGAAATGAAAAGGGAGACGAAAGTATAAATTTTATAGTAAATTTCCTTTCTTATTATACCTACCGAAATTGTTTACTACAGGCTTGCACTACAGTGGAAGAACCTAACTCGGATAAAATACTCTCTATTTTAATCTTTCCCAAGATTTGGGAAAGAAAAGTGGTGTAATAACACCACGAAAAAATAAGCCAAAACTGGGTCGAGCGCCATCGGCGCACACCCAGTATGGGACGCTCTTCCATAGTACAAATCCACGACTTCCGTAACACAGTGCGCAATGCGTCAATTCGTCATTCTTTTGATTCCGAACAACACAGGAGTTATGTGATCAGCGGGGAGGAAGGATTCTTACCCGAATAAGAAGACGGGAGGGCCTCCATGTAAACAATTTCGGTAGGTATAATAAGAAAGGAAATTTACTATAAAATTTATACTTCTTATCAACCTACCTCAATTGTTTACTACAGGCTGAATAGACAAAAGGCTGGAGGGAATCACATAACCAACCCACACATAACTCAATAGCACTGGGACCGTGGACCGAGGAAGAGATCCCTAGGCCTATCAAACCATAGCATCACAAACATTAGAAAAGACAATGAAAGATGAGGCATATGGTGAAGTGCGACGCACAGACAGAAAAGGGCAGTAACAGCACAAAGCTGGAACTGACACTGAAAAAGACTGAATGGCTGGGATAGACAACAGCCTGAGCCGAAGAAAGAGGGCCCCAAGGTTCTCTTTCGGCTCCTGCAACTGTCGCAGATAAAAGGAGAATGTAGCATTTCTCCAGATGGCTGCCAGTATAACATCAGTCATCCGACAACATAACAGAGTTATTAAAAGAGGAAGACAATGCACCCACCTCGTGGCAGAAAAAACAATTGGTAATACAATCACCAGTAGCTAGACGAGCGGAAGCTGCACGGATAGCAAGGCAAGTCCATCAAGAAATGGATGCAGGAGAGATCTGGCATGTGGGAAAACGCATATTCATCCAGGATAAAGGCGTGAACGCCCCCCACCCCCAAGCAGAGCAGCGCCCAAGAAAATGACCATCTTGGAGTAAACTGCAAAGTCCTAGGCCTTTTCAAGAAAAAGAGCCGAACAAGCTTGGAGAGGCAAGGATGAGCGTCGAAACAATGCGGTATCACATAGGAAAAAATGTCTCCGAAGCATGGACATGTACCCATTGCTGGAGACCCCCAGAAACAAACATATACCAGAAACTCCGCAAGCGGTGTGATCGAAGGAGTGACAGAAGCAACAGAGTGATAGTACACCATCGACAGAAGAACCTTCCACTTAGCCACAGAGGCTAAACCAGTGGAGTGAGTGCCTCCTTGAAGAAGAAAAGCAACTCCACTGCGTGTCTCAAAAAACCACTATGGAGGAGACAGGACCCGATAAAAGACATGTGCGAGGGCACAATGAAGTCGGGTCAACTTGAAAACCTCCTTGGGCGACCTTGGCAAAGAAAGTCGCGAGGTAGAGGGAGACATGCCGGAACCGCTGCTAACAGAGAGCGGAGCAGATTGATCCACACCCACCGAGGTGATGGGTGTGATCTAAAGGATTCGACGACTGCAGGTTCATATCAGGGTGAGAACCGGAGGCGGAATCGGAACCGGTAGGAAGGCGTAGCCGACAAGACCATCCCAAAGCGAAAGCCAGAGCATCTGGACATGGGGACACGAAAGTGTCCACTGGATGGTTCCAACGAGTCACAAGAGATCGATGGAAAACGCCATGTGGAGCATCCACCTGGTGGAAATGACCCTGCCCCAACGGGACAGGGAGTCGGCTAGGACGTTCAGGCGACCGGGAATGTGACGAACAGCCACCCCGGCGTGGACATCCTGAGTGAGCAGTATAAGATCCCAAGCCAATTCGTACATTGGAACAGAGTGCGTGCCGCCCGGGTTCCGAATGTAAGCAATTACCTTCGAATGGTCGGACAACAGAAGGACCAGGCGATTCGACAGGTGAGGGATCCACTGCCTGAAACGCAGAAGAAGAGCAAGAAGCTCCTTCTGGTTGATGTGTAGAGCTGCATGATCCTGGTCCCACATCCCGTGAATGGAAAGACCTGGAGGATCCAACGTCGCACCCCATCTGAGATCGCTGGCATCTGCCATCAGAATGCGATCGGACGTGGGTAAGTCCAATGGAACACCCTGCGAAAGCCACTGGACATCCGCCCAGAGGAGAAGGTGAGGATAAAGATATTCTGGAAACTGCAGCACCAGATCCAGAAAATCTACATTCAGCCTCCAACGACTGAGCAGAAAGTGTTGGAGAGGTCTGACACGCAGCCGACCTAGAGGAATGAGATCCGTCACCGAACAGCAGAGACCGATTAGCCGGAGAATACTCCGAGCCGTCGCGGATGTGAACTGGGACAGAGTCGGAGCAAAAGCTTAGAGAATCACAGCCTTGGCCTGGGGAACCACCACCAAATTGAATTGTGTGCGGAAAGCCATCCCCAGATGATAAAACAACTGAGAAGGGACCAGGTCCGACTTCTCCTCATTGACTCTGAAACCTAGTGACGTGAGCAAGCTCAACAGAGTGATGACATCCGACTCCAGTAAGGCAGCATTGGAATGCCCCTGGAGGATATCGTCCAGATATGCCAAAGTAGTCACCCTGGACTGTGTGCGATGGAAAGCTATCACATGCGACAACAGTCTGGTGAAGGCCCAAGGAACCAGGTTGAGGCCGAAAGACATGGCCTTGAACTGGTAAACTCGCCCCAGAAGAACGAACCTGAGATACTTCCGTAACGCCCAATGAATCGAAACGTGAAAGTAAGCGTCTCGCAGGTCGAAGCTGGAAGCGAAATCTCCCTGGTGAATTGAACGGAGGACCGACCTGAAAGTCTCCATGCTGAACTTGGGAGCAATGATAGACTGGTTCAGGAAACTCAGATCGATAACTGGTCGGAGTCGGCCGTCCTTCTTCGGCACCAAGAACAGGCGGGAATAGAAACCCACTGACCTAATGTTCTTGATGACCTCAATCGCGCCCTTTGTCAGGAGATTGTCTATCTCCGTGGACAAAAGTTCCCGACGTAAAATGTCTGAAGGAACTGTGGTTGGAAGAGGCACCCTGGACAGAGTGGGGTGCCGTCGGAAGGATATTCGCAGCCCGGACCAAACAACATCCAAGGATCGGATGTGATGGTGGCCCAACGGTCTGCGAACTCTGCTATCCTTCCTCCAGCCTGGAATGAGTCAAGGTGAGGACCTTCATTTCGAACCCTGACAAGGCTCGCGAGAGGAGAAAACACCTCCTCTACTGAATGAAGAATCCTGGGACTTCCCTCAAGACTGCCGACGCTTACCCTTACCCCTTGAGTAAGAAGTAGAGGTGGTGGCAGAAGGATCAGCCCCTTTGCTTTGCTGAGGAAGCAGAGGGTACTTGTTAGGCTTGGAACGGCCCGTGCCTACCGTAGAAGGCTGATCAAGCTGAAGAAACAGCAGTTGATCGTTGGAATGACGTAGGAAGTCATCCCGGATCGTCAACACAGAACCATGGAAAAGTTCCGGACCTGCCAAAAAAGCAGATCGAAGAGTAGCGCACTGCTCCTCAGGAAGGGATCGGCCTGTGTCCAGCACAGAGTCCCTTCGAACTAATTCCAGATTAGCCGTGTTACAGACATGCGTGTGAGTAAGATGCATGAGCGCCTTGGACAATACACACAAAGGAGTCTGTACCTCGTCAAACTTATCTGGAGGCAGATAAGCAGCTAAAGCTGAGACGTGATCGGAGAGAGAAAGCATACCAAGCATCTCTCTCGATAAGCCCAATGTGGACTCCAGAGTCATCATCGGAATGACGGCAGACTTGGACTTGGAAAGCCCGAGGGAATTGGAGTCCTGATCCAAAACCGTCAAAGTCTGGTAGACCGACGGATTGGCGGAATCGTAGGAACGATAACGCGCCGGAGGCAAAATGGTGTCAACCCTGGTGAAGAACGGAGCCTTCATAGCCTTGGAACTTAGCTCAGAGTCCAAGGCTGAAAATGCTTCAACCAACTGTACCGACGGGCACGGTCGAAGACGCCCAGAAGCGGGTTGCTCCATAGGCTGTTGGCGCGCGACCGATGATCGCAGCCTGGCTGACACTGTCGACTGGTTAGATGGTTTGAGATCCGGAAGGAACCCAAACACAAAATCAAGAGCTGCCCCCAAGTCCGAAGACTGCTGGCTCTCGACATCAAGCATGTCTGACTCTTCCCCTGAGTCGGAAGACACATAGCCCATCGTGGGCAAACCAGCCGATGCCTTCCATGGTGTCGGAACACCAGGGGGATCAGAAAGCGGCCTGTTTCCAATCCCGGGAGGCGGTGCCATAGGGGGCGCCTGGAAACCACTCGCTGCCTCGCTGGAAGCAACGGGAAGGCTCTTAGACAGAACCTGAGTGAGTAAGGAGAGGGCCTCCCTAAGCTCACTGCCCGTACTGGCCGGTTCGACAGGGGAATGAACTGGCAAAGTGTCTTCACCTCTGACCCTCTTAACAAGCGAAGGGTCACGATCCTCCAAAACACCCGACGTGGGATGACGGGCAGCAGCCGAAACGTCTGAAGGCAGACGTGTATAGGGGTGTGACACACCCCGAGGATCACCATAGCGGGAACTCATGAGAGTCATCGCGGACCTCTGCAGGGCAGAAGGTCCAGGCTGCACAAAAGACGTTGGTCCCCCAAAACTGGTCGTGTGGCCAGAATGAGCGGACGGAAGTCAGGGAAGGCTGAGGCCGATACCCCCACATCTACACAACCAGACACCGCAGCAGACCACTGCAGGTATAAAACTACTGTGCTCAATGGCTGAGAGGACACAGTAGGGGGTTCAGTCGGCAGCCCCATCTGACTTCGCTGAGTGGAAGTCTGGGAAGGCTGAGGCCGAAACCCCACAACACACTACAGACATCCCTGCAGACCCTAGCAGGGAGAAGCCGAGGCCCGCTAAAAACGGTGCCCAATGACGTTGTAGACGGAACAGCAGTAGCAGCAGATACGACGGGAGCTGTTGGAACTGGCAGAAAAGCGGAGAGAGCCACCAAGCTCGGCCTCCAAAGGAGGAGTCACAACTCTAGTGACAGCCTCAGATATCGACTGGAGAGGGCGCATAGTCCCGGAACCAGGCATCTCTACACCAGAAATCCAACAGCTCCCGCAGTATCCACCACGGTAAAACACTGGCATTCCCCACAGAAGGGGAATAACTCTCACCAGACATGGTCGAATCGGGAAGCCCCGAAACAACAGCGGTTCCAACCCCCTCTGGTGTGGGAGGAGCTGCACATTCCCCACGGAGGGGGAGCAAATCTCACCAGACGTGGTCGAATCGGGTGACCCCGAAACGATAGCATTCCCCACCCCCCCCCCCCCCCCCGCGGGCACGGGAGGAACTGCACATCCCCCACGGAGGGGGTCAAACTCACACCAGACATGGTCGAGTCGGGGGGCCCCAAAACGACAGTGTCCCCCCCCCCCCCCTGCGAGGGTGGGAGGAGCTGCACATCCCCCACGGAGGGGGTAAACTCACATCAGACGTGGTCGAGTCGGGAGGCTCCCGAAACGACAGCGTTCCACACCACCCGCGGACGAAACGGACACGAGAACACACCAATGGCAAGAGCAAAAGGAATTGCCCTAAAGGAACCGAACTGGACAGAACATAGGTGAGAGCAGTAGAAGAAAAAGGTGAACTCAACAGAAACAGGAAGTAGAAGAACACCCTCAACTACGAGAGAAGGTGGCAGAACCCAGACGGCCGACACCTAACTCCAATAACAATTTATCAACCGAAAAATTCATTGTCGAATCGCAATGACACGATGTCGCAAACAAAACATTCGCGAAAACGGAATAGTAAATAATATACAATGAGAATGTGGTTGAAAATATAAACGAGAATATATAAAACACAGTCCTGTTATTATACCATCTTCAGATCCATAAATCCAGTCACAGGAAAATCATTATCGACGAGTTAAAATATCACTGTTACTTTAGCAAAGATGGCACACACACATGTACCACGTGTGCGGATAATCAAAAGAATGACGAATTGACGCATTGCGCACTGTGTTACGGAAGTCGTGGATTTGTACTATGGAAGAGCGTCCCATACTGGGTGTGCGCCGATGGCGCTCGACCCAGTTTTGGCTTATTTTTTCGTGGTGTTTTTACACCACTTTTCTTTCCCAAATCTTGGGAAAGATTAAAATAGAGAGTATTTTATCTGAGTTAGGTTCTTCCACTGTAGTGCAAGCCTGTAGTAAACAATTGAGGTAGGTTGATAAGAAACAATGTTCCGACACCCGATCATAAAAACCTAGATGAATTCTTACGTTCGATCTGATATCAGGAAATATATTCCTGAGGAGTTAGTATAGGCGTTTGAACAAACGCTCATTAATCACACTAGGTTAATATGGGATCATCAAGAGAGTTTATCGCCTCAGATAACTAACATCAAACCATACTGTTTGGAAGAGAATAACCTCCTCTAACATAACGGTATCATGTCCAATAGAAGAATGAACTCAGCTTAGCTGAAGCAGCTAAAGGTCTTCCTATCTGTGAAGACAATTAAAAGGCTGATAACTGTGGCCTTAGAAGCTCACTAAGGAGACTTACAAAGCCAGCCATAGCATATAAGTCTTATAACTGCGTAGCTACCTTGAGACAGTAGTCTCAAGGTAGCTACGCAGTTATGAGTCTTCGTCTGCGTGAAGACATATCTGTGTCACTTGCGGTCTTTCAAAGCTCACTATATGGAGACTTACAACACTAACTGCTAATGTATAAGAAAAGACCGCTGTAACAATACAGTCTCAAGAGATAATTATTTCAGTTATGTCATTGCATAATTACTTAAAAATATCACTCATGATTCTAGCTAGGCTACTAAGGTGTAAACAATAACTCCAGTCTATGATGCCTAGGAAAACAAACCGAAAAGCACTCTTCCTTTAGCGGTTTTATTCCCAAAAGACAGCATTCATAGCCTAGCTAATGTAGCTTAGAAGTCTTCATCTCCGTGAAGACAGATATCTCAGTGTAACTTGCGACCTTGAAAGCTCACTAAATGGAGATTTACAACCATCATTGCGCAAGGTAGGGAATGACAAGCCACTATTCTAACAACTGTAATTCCCAAAGAGACAGTAGTCTCAAGGCAGCTACGCAGATATGAGACTTCATCTGCGTGAAGACAAAGCTGTGTCACTTGCGGCCTTTGAAAGCTCACTAAATGGAGACTAACAACACTAGCCGCTAATGTATAAGAAAAGACCGCTGTAACAATACGCAAGGCTACTATGGCATCCACTATGGTATTTAATGTCCTGATGCCAAGGAATACAATGAAAGTATCAATGACACTGTAGCTTAACTTGTGTGTTGTGTTTGATGAAAAGGATAATGTTCAATGTTTATGAAAGGATTATGAAATAAGACAAGAATTGTGATAATTGGGAATATGTTCATTTCTGTTCCCTGTATGCTATGTTTATGATAAAAATAATATGAGGTGTACACTGTACTAAAGATCTGAGGGGTGGGTTAATATGACCTTGCAGTTAATATATGTGGCCCTCACAGTTAACATATATCAACAAAATTACAATGAAATTATTCCAAAATGAGTCATCCTATCAAGTTACATTAAAATCCCTTCATAAATATGGCCTGTAGACTGTGCTAAAGGTTTTCGGGCTTCGGGCCCCTGTAGCCGTCAGTTTCCCAATTGCGTCCAAAGTGGACGTTCTCATCTAGACATTATATGAAGTCAACCTACCAAGTTACAATGAAATCCCTCCATAAATACGACCTGTAGACTGTGCTAAAGGTTTTCAGGCTTCAGGCACCTGTAGACATCACAGTTGACCAACCACGACCAAAAGGGGATGTCATCATCTAGGCATTATATGGAGTCAACCTAACAAGTTACAATGAAATCCTTCCATAAATGCGACCTACAGACATGCTAAAGGTTTTTGGGCTCGAGCAGCCATCAAGGCTGAATGATCGTGACCAAAAGGGGACGTTCTCATCTGGACACTATTTGGAGTCATCCTACCAAGCTACAATAAAATCCCTTCATAATTATGACCTGTAGACTGTTCTAAAGGTTTTCGGGCTTTGGGCCCCTGAAGCCGCCACAGTTGCCCACTCGGGTCCAAAAGGGGACATTCTCATCTAGACATTATATGAAGTCATCCTACCAAGTTACAATGAAATCCCTTCATAAATATGACCTTAGACTGTGCTAAAGGTTTTCGGGCTTCGGGCTCGGGCAGCCATCATGGTTGAATGATCGCAACCAAAGGGGACAATCTCATCTGGGCATCATCTGGAGTGATCCTGCGAAGTTACAATGAAATCCCTTCATAAATATGACCTGTAGACTGTGTTCAAGGTTTTTGGGCTTCGGGCACCTGTAGCCATCACAGTTGACCAATCACGACCAAAAGGGGATGTCATCATCTAGGCATTATATGGAGTCAACCTAACAATGTTACAATGAAATCCTTCTATAAATATAAACTTTTGCCTATGCTAAAGGTTTTTGGGCTCGGGCACCCATCAAGGCTGAATGATCACGGCCAAAATGGGACGTTCTCATCTTGACCTTATTTGGAGTCAACCTACCAAGTTACAATGAAATCCCTTCATAAATATGACCTGTAGACAGTGCTAAAGGTTTTTGGGCTTCGGGCACCTTTAGCCCTCAAAGTTGCCCAAACATGTCCAAAAGGGGACGTTCTCATCTAGGCATTATATGAAGTCAACCTACTAAGTTACAATGAAATCCCTTCACAAATATGACTTGTAGACTGTGCTTAAGGTTTTCGGGCTTTGGGTTCGGGCAGCCATCATGGTTGAATAATCGCAACCAAAGGGGCAATCTCATCTGGGCATCATCTGGAATGATCCTATGAAGTTACAATGAAATCCCTTCATAAATATGGCCTGCAGACTGTGCTCAAGGTTTTTGGGCTTCGGGCACTTGTAGCCAACACAGCTGACCAATTACGACCAAAAGGGGATGTCATCATCTAGGCATTATATGGAGTCAACCTAATAGGTTACAATGAAATCCTTCCATAAATATGACCTTTTATCTATGCTAAAGGTTTTTGGGCTCGGGCACCCATCAAGGCTGAATGATCGCGATCAAAATGGGACGTTCTCATCTAGACATTATTTGGAGTCATCCTACCAAGTTACAATGAAATCCCCTCATAAATATGACCTGTAGACTGTGCTAAAGGTTTTCGGGCTTCGGGCACCTTTAGCCGTCACAGTTGCCCAATCATGTCCAAAAGGGGACGTTCTCATCTAGACATTATATGAAGTTAACCTACCAAGTTACAATGAAATCCCTTCATAAATATGACCTGTAGACTGTGCTAAAGGTTTTCGGGCTCGGGCAGCCATCATGGGTGAATGATCACACGTTCTCATCTAGACATTATATGAAGTTAACCTACCAAGTCACAATGAAATCCCTTCATAAATATGACCTGTAGACTGTGCTAAAGGTTTTTGGGCTTCGGGCTTGGACGGCCATCATGGGTGAATGATCGCAACCATAGGGGACAATCTCATCTGAGCATCATCTGGAGTGATCCTAAGAAGTTACAATGAAATCCCTTCATAAATATGACCTGTAGACTGTGCTCAAGGTTTTCGGGCTTCGGGCACTTGTAGCCATCACAACTGACCAATCACGACTGAAAGGGGATGTCATCATCTAGGCATTATATGGAGTCAACCTAACAGATTACAATGAAATCCTTCCATAAATATGACCTTTTGCCTATGCTAAAGGTTTTTGGGCTCGGGCACCCATCAAGGCTGCATGATCGCGATCAAAATGGGACGTTCTTATCTAGACATTATTTGGAGTCATCCTGCCAAGTTACAATGAAATCATTTCATAAATATGACCTCTAGACTGTGCTAAAGGTTTTCGGGCTTCGGGCTCCTGTAGCCGTCACAGTTGCCCAATCACGTCCAAAGGGGGACTTTCTCATCTAGACATTGTATGAAGTCAACCCACCAAGTTACAATGAAATTCCTCAATAAATATGACCTGTAGACTGTGCTAAAGGTTTTCGGGTTTTGGGCTCGGGCAGTCGTCACGGTTGGCAGATCATGCCCAAATGGGGAAATTCGCATCTAGACATCATAAGGAGTCATCCTACCAAGTTACAATGAAATCCCTCCACCTTAAACATGACCTGCAGACTGTGCTAAAAGTTTTTGGTTTTCGGGCTTGGGCAGCCATCACGGTTGATAGATCATGCCCAAAAGGGGACGTTCTCGTCTAGGCACTATACAGAGGCATCCTACTAAGTTACAATGAAATCCATTCATAAATACGACCTGTAGACTGTGCTAATGGTTTTCGGGTTTTGGGCTCGGGCAGCCATACCGGTTGCCCGATCGCGACCAAAAGGGGACGTTCTCATCTAGACATGACCCCAAACCTGCATATGAAATTTCGTGACGATCAGACAAGAACTGCGGGGTGTAGCCCGTGCTAAAGGAAATGTGAACAGACGTCACAGACTCACAGACTAACAGACTCACAGACTAACAGACTTCCGCACGCGTGATGGCAATAGCTTATCTTGACTATGTCAAGTTAAGCTAAAAATGAGAAGGAAAAGACGTACTTATTCCCTCTAACAGCTCTATGCCAAACAAGACAGCTGTCTCAGCCTAACTATGCACTAAGGAACTTTTATTCGTAATGAACAGGGCATAGCATTTCTTATACTATTGCTAAGGCAAGGAAGGCATAGTTAATCGGGACAAAAGTCCTCAACACCTGAACCAAAAGATCCAGGGATGAAAGATCTCCATCTCTCCATCTCTAGGAATGATAAGCTGTATATTGCCTAGCAAATGCAGACTTATATTCAGATGGAACAATATTCTAAGAGCCTAAGACTAAAATTTCATAGTCTTAAAGTGCCCTTCTGTGAGGGATGGAGACTCACTCTGTTGCCCTCTCACCATCCAAATGTTCCAACTGAAAATATGGTCGACTCCATCTGACTAAACGGATGACTGTACCAATGCAGCACCGTTCGACAGCTCACCATTGGAGTCTGTTAAACGGTAGTACCAGCGACTACTGGGATGCTGCGGAATGCAGAGAAATCTGTGGCAGCCGGTCTGTGCCCAAGGCTAACAGAACAATGATAATCTACATGTTACTATAAGCTGCTCATGGGATGGAGATCTGGCCCCAGATCCTCGACACATGTCCCGTATAAAAATGCCTTGAACGACTAGCTATCGACCAGAACATGCGAAGTCAGATAGCTAGTCTGCGGTCAATGTGCTTCAATAATGAAGCAGGGGAAGATGCCATAGCTGCAACCAGATCCGGCTGCAGCATGGAAGGAGCATCCCAAACAGCAAGCGTGAACGGTCGTCCCAACTCACTAAAGTTTCTAGAACCAAAAACAGTTGACGGAAAGGAGATGGTTCTCCAACTCGCGGTCTGCCCTGGAGCTCGCCGAGTGTTCCGTTAGAAACTTGTAGGCATCTATCCCTCATTGTAACCACAGCCGACCCTGGCTAAATTGTGGAAGAGGCATCCCGACTCGTCACATCGTACGGACGCTCATACTCATTGAAGTTTCTTACAACACAAAACAGTTGTTCCCAACTGTTAACAGGAAGAAAAATGCTCTGCACTCGTGATCTGTCCCCAGATCTTGCCGAGTATCCCGCTTAGAAACTCCAAGGCTAATCCTCTTTCGTGCGCTTCCATGTAAGTAGAAGAAGCCATAACTGCCGCCGGCCCCAGCTGCAGTGTGGAAGGAATGAGCAATACATGTTTCGACTCAATATGGTTTCTCGTAACGGACACAGTCGACCTCGACAGTTAACGGGACGGAGAGGGTTCTCCAAATGGTGATCTGACCCCAGATCTAGCTGAGCGTCCCATAAAGAAACTTCTGGCTTCTTCTACATGCACAATTGACTGGATCAACCCAGCATCGTCCGACAGCTCACCACTGGAGTCTGTGGAGTCTGTAAATGGCCCTGGGGGAGGAGGAGGGGAGGGGGGGGGGGGTGTAGGAGAGGGAGGAGGAAGTTATAGGAGTAAATTTTTTTCTGCATGTAGTCACTCTAAATCCTTAAAAATGCATTTTAGACCAAAGAAAAAAAAGTGCTAATTGGCACGGGAGGGAGGGGGGGGGGGGGGGGAAATAGGAGTTAAAGAAAGTTCTGCATGTAGTCACTCTAAATACTTCAAAGTGCATTTTGAAGCAAAGACAAAAATGCCTAATTGGCAGGGGGGGGGGGGGGAGGAGGGAGGAGCAGGACAATAACTTCAACAATTTTCACTGGATAATGGTGGTCATCGAACTTGACATGGACATTGCTGCTGTAGAGACAAGTACTGAAAAGAATTTAAATCTGTTAACTATTGTACAAGTTATGCCATAAACAAAGTTCGGACAGATGGATGGACAGATGGATGGATGGTTGGATTGACAGACAAATGGATGGATGGAGCTGTATGCTTTATCCCTCCGTTGTGGGGGGATAAAAAGTAACAAAGTATATGGTAGAAGCCTAATTTAGAGAAACTGAGTTCGAAAACCGCTTTGAAGAGGGTTAAATTAATGCCAATATTATTTGAAACCACTGTATCGAGGTTCAGTAGACCTTGCCCCAAATGAAAAAAAATGACGTTGTAACACAGTGTTTGAAGAATGAAAGGTACAACCTTGAAAAGGAAAACTTTAATCCGAAAGTTTAAGCTGGGAATACTAAGTAAAATTGACTGCTAAAAAAGGATTAAATATTTCCTAAAACTGATAAAAGAAATCACTGATGTAAATGCAATCATTAAGTTGTATTGACTATGCAAGAATTAAAGTAAGAAAGTATGTGGCAAAAGCCTAATTTCAAATATAAAGAAACTAAGTCCGAAAACATGTTTAAAAGGGGTTAAAATCATGCCAATATTAATGAAAATCACTGTAGAAAGGTTCAGTAGACAGTAGACATTGTCCCAAATGAGAAACAGGAACATTGAACTAAACTGTTTGAAGAATTAAAGGTGTAACTTTGTAAACCAAAAAACTTTAACCAAAAACTTTAACCTGGGAGTTGCAAGTTAAAATGCCATATAAAAAAGGGTTAAATATTTCCCAAAACTAGAGTGATGTCATGCATGCAGCCCGACTGTCCCAGGAATGGCAATGCTTAGGCGCAAAATAGTCGGAGCCATTTTTTGTAAACAGTTTACCTAACGAATCTGCCATATCTCGTGATATACAAAATTTGCTATTCAAATTTTATTTCTTCATTTCTATATTTCAAAATATACCTCATGACCTATTAATGGAACAAACTTGATGAGCTTGTTCCAATAAGGAATAATAAGCCATGGTTAGAAGTAAATAAAGAATGAAAAAATCTGAGGTTTCAGAAAAATAATTTGTACTGTTGGCTTCAACTTGTGTAAGGTAAAGGATTAATTAAAGATGCAGTACATAAAGCAATGTTGGGCTATATGAGTCAATTTTCTTTTTTGCATTTTGGGAATAATTGCCTAAGTGACAATTTGTGTGTGCGTGTGTGGGGTGTGTGTGTGTGTGTGTTTGGGGGTGGGGGGGAGGGGAGGGGGGTCAGTTGTGGAACCTATATTGAAACCTGGCCTGTATTACTAGCTGGAAAATACACATATCAACTTTGGTTGAAATCAAATAATCCAAACTGGAGTTATCAGTCGCAAACCAATTGTTTAGACAGATGGATGGACCGATAGATGGACGGACGAAAGTCATTACTATAGCTCCGACTATAAACAGTCAGGCTAAAAATGCATTTTCAACCAAAGAAAAAATATTGCATGAATGGCCCTGGGTGAGGAGGTGGGGGGAGAGTGGGGGTGTGTTAGGGGAGTCCATTTTTTTCTTCCACATGTGGTCAGTCTAAATCCTTCAGAATGCATTTTGAGCAGAGAAAAAAAAATACCTGACTGGCACAATGGGGGTGGGGGTGGGTGGTGGTGTTTGTCTGGGTTTTTTACCACACACATTAACCAAAACTGTAAAAAAGCGTTTTTGACGAAAGAAAAATAAAAGTGCCTAATTGCCCCCCCCCCCCCCCCCTCAGGGGAGGGGGAGGGGGGGGGGGGGTTACGTGAGTTTAAAAAAAGGTTCTGCATGTAGTGACTGTAAATAGTTCAAAATGCATATTCGAGGAATGAAAAAAAAAAAATGCCTAATTGGGGGGGGGGGGGGGGGGGGGGGGGGGGGGGGGGGATAATTTCTGTCTGGATTTTTAACCACAAACTTTAACCAAAACTGTATAAAAGCATTTTTGACAAAAAGAAAAAATGGGTTCTCCATGTAGTGACTGTAAATAGTTCAAAATGCATATTGGAGGAAATAAAAAAAAAAAAAAATGCCTAAGTGTGGGGGGGGGGGGGGGGGGGGGGTTAACCAAGCATTTTTTTGACAAAACAAAAAAAAGTGCCTAACTGCGCCCCCCCTCCCCCCCAGGGGGGGGGGGGGGGGGAGGTACGTAAGTTTAAAAAAAGGTTCCGCATGTAGTGACTGTCAATAGTTCAAAATGCATATTGGAGAAAAGAAGAAAAAAAAAGCATAATGGGGGTGGGGGGGTGGGGTGGGGGGGTGGGGAGGGGGTGGTGGTGGGTGTCTGGGTTGGAGTCATCCTTCCAAGCTACAATGAAATCCCTTCATAATTATGGCCCGTGGAATATTCTAAAGGTTTTTGGGCTTCAGGCCTCTGTTGCCGTCACAGTTGCCCAAAAGGGGACGTTCTTATCTAGACATTATATGAAGTCAACCTATCAAGTTACAATGAAATCCCTCCATAAATATGACCTGTAGACTGGGCTATAGGTTTTTGGGCTTCGGGCCCCTGTTGCCGTCACAGTTGCCCAAAAGGGGACGTTCTCATCTAGACATTATATGAAGTCAACCTATCAAGTTACAATGAAATCCCTCCATAAATATGACATGTAGACTGTGCTAAAGGTTTTTGAGCTTCGGGCTCGAGCAGCCATCATGGTTGAATGATCGCAACCAAAAAGGGACATTCTCATCTGGGCATCATGTGGATTGATCCTACGAGGTTACAATGAAATCCCTTTATAAATATGACCTGTAGACTGTGTTGAAGGTTTTCGGGCTTCAGGCACCTGTAGCCGTCACAGTTGCCCAATCACGTCCAAAAGGGGACTTTCTCATGTAGACATTATATGAAGTCAACCTATCAAGTTACAATGAAATCCCTCCATAAATATGACCTGTAGACTGTGCTAAAGGTTTTCAGAGTTTGGGCTCGGGCAGTCGTGACGGTTGATAGATCACGCCCAAATGGTGAAATTCTCATGTAGACATCATACGGAGTCAACCTATCAAGTTACAATGAAATCCCTCCATAAATATGACCTGTAGAGTGTGCTAAAGGTTTTCGGGTTTTAGGCTCGGGCAGTCGTGACGGTTGATAGATCACGCCCAAATGGGGAAATTCTCATCTAGACATCATAGAGAGTCATCGTATCAAGTTACAATGAAATCCCTCCATATTAAACATGACCTGCAGACTGTGCTAAAAGTTTTTGGGTTTCGGGCTTGGGCAGCCATCACGGTTGACAGATCATGTCCAAACCGGGCCGTTCTCATCTAGGCATTATACAGAGGCATTCTATGAAGTTGCAATGAAATCCCTTCATAAATACAACCTGTAGACTGTGCTAAAGGTTTTCGGGTTTTGGGCTCAGGCAGCCATACCGGTTGACCGATCATGACCAAAAGGGGGACGTTCTCATATAGACATGACCTAAAACCTGCATATGAAATTTCGTGACGATCAGACAAGAACTACCGGGTATAGCCTGTACTTGAAGGTTGAATAAAAAAACTTTAACCACAAACTTTAACCAAAACTCCAAATGTCAACTAAACAGGAAAAAAAAAACAAAACAAAAACCCCACTTGAACCTTCAGTAAAAACTTTAACCACAAACTTTAATCAAAACTCTAAAAGTTAACAGACGGACAGACGGACGGACGGATGGACAAAAGTCATTACTATAGCCCTCACTGTAAACAGTCGGGCTAATAACATGAAACATAATGAGAATGATACAATCAATAGTAATTAATATTAATTTAAAAGAAAAAAAACTTCAACCTTGACTTAAAAACTTTAACCACAAACTTTAACCAAAACTCAAATGTTAACAGACGGCCGGACAGATGGATGAAAGTCATGACTATACCCCTGACTGTAAACAGTTGGGCTAAAAAGAAGATTTTAAAGCACAGATGTCAGATCATTGTTACTGACTTTAAGGCCAAACAATGAATGCTGTTTGCGTCAATTCCAGTCTCTTCCTGACTGCCGCACATGCGCAGTTGGTAAAAGTATGGAGGGCCAGATAGGATTTTGGTTCTGTATGCAAAGTTTGGTGATTGGGGGGTTCAAAATTTGTGTTTGGCCCTTGATAATATCGAGTTTGCACCAGCTAAGTCTGGGCTATTGGTTAATAGTATAAAAATAGGAGATTTTAAAGCACAGATGTCAGATTATTGTTACTGACTTTAGGGCCAAACAAAAAATGATGTTGGCGCCAATTCTGGTCTCTTCCTGACTGCTGCGCATGCGCAGGTGGTAAAAGTATGGAGGGCCAGATAGGACTTTCAATTTTCGGTGTTGTATGCAAATTTTGGGGATTGGGGGGTTCAAAATTTGTGTTTGGCCCTTGATAATATCGAGTTTGCACCAGCTAAGTCTGGGCCATTGGTTATTAGTATAAAAATATAAGTGTACAAACATGGGGAATGCAGAATCCATTGAGGTAATTTTTTAATAGATCACAAAAGACTTTATTCAATTAAGAAGTGTTTATTCTACAACCTATGTGCAATCAACAGATAAAATTTGTACTGGGGGTATGGTAAATAGTTGGTATTTGTAATTTAAGAAATATACAATTAGGTGACATATGCTAATCAAAATTATATTCTTGCATGTAAATGGAGAGTACCTGTTGAGACTTTCCAACAAACTGTACATAAAATAACCTTTCAACAAAATAGAATGTGAAAAACACAAAAAAGGATTGCAGCTGTCATACATCATTTAAGCCTGTATTATAATTGGTAACTGATTTTTTGTTCAGTATTTGTCAGGGATTTGTTAGAGTTGTTCATTTCTTGGAAAGCCAAGAGTTGTGACAAGTAATTTTGAGACGCATGATGCTTTCAAAATTTCCAAAAACTAACCAAAATCTGGTAATTCAACAGTGAAATGAACATTGCATTCGCGTTCAAGCAATACATGTAACTGGTGGAAACAGTAGGGCAGTACAGTGGAACCCTGTTAATTGAATAGCCACTTTGCCAGTGAGAATTATTCAATTAACACGAGTATTAAATTAACAGAGATTTGGTCACTTTCCTGTATTTTAGAGATAAAATGAGCATTTCTTCTATTACATCTTGTTTGACAGAGCTCATAGAGCTCTGTCAAACAAGATATAATGGAATAAATGCCTATATTAGATGCACTTATGTAAAATAGGCCTCGTAACATTGGGTATTTGGTGACTGTCAGGATAATTTCTCGACACATTACAGGATTTTTTTTATTCAGTTAACAGGAGTTTGCTCTATAACCCATATTCAATTGAAAGGTCAAAATCTGTACTGAAAGTATGGTAAATGGTTTGGTGTTTGGAAATTATATTAAAATTATATTCAATTTATAGGATTATTCAATTAAGAGATATACAATTAAGTGGGCTCAACTGCACTCTTGTTAATATCAGTTACAGTGTTTAATTTTATCAGCAACAGGTACCACAGTAAATAATGGAGGTTGCACATATTGAATTTCTCAAGTAAATGCGTGCATTACTGTAATACACAAAAAATACCTTCATTAAAAATGATTTTGTCTTTTACTTCAACATCGGCTATATCATTATCATTTTTGTTCTTTTTGCCTAAATACTCATCCTGAATAAAAAAGAATACATAGCAAAAACAAATGGTTAAAATTCAATCACTAACTGATCTGTGGGGAAAAGGGTAAAAAGGTAATTTTAAGTGAGTGTTCAGATGTTCAACCCTATAGAAACAAATGTAATCAAAACACAAAATGTGTAGGGACCTACTTCCCATCCAATATATTTATTTATCTATCAATCATATTGATTTTGGCCTGAAAAACACAATGAAAGTGACAATGACACTGTAGCTCAAGTTGTTTAAGACATGTACATGTATAGTATGTGACACAGCAATGACAAACATCTAGGTAATGACCTGATAACAAAGGTACATATAAAGTATTGTAACAGTCTGTACATAAATGCTGACCGTAGCCTGTAACAAATATATAGGTTAAGTATTGTAAAGGTGGGTGACAGTTAGATGCTAAACTAGAAAAGAACATAGTATCATTCATTCAAAATTTATGGCATTTTTGAGTGTCTGTCTTGCACCTTTTTACTCCTGCATGTAAATTACATGATCTTCCAATGCCACTCGTCCTCGCTTTGCAGAGAAAGTTTCCTTTCGACAAACCACACAATACGCAACTCCAGGTGTCTGAACTTTTTGGAAAACTTCTGAAAGAAACACTCCATCCACTTCTTTCTCCAACCATTCCCAACGCCAAATGTTTCTGACACCTCTATCAATTTCTTTCAAACAAACATTTGCTTCCCTCAGTATTATGTCTTTACACATTGATGTCAATGTTCAAATTTGAAAAGAATCACTGAAGAATGGCGCTAACAGAAAGTCTTTTTGTTACATTAGAAAAGTGTGTAAGTAAACCTCATTGGTTTACAATCACATACAGATGAGTAAACAACCAATGAAAAACATCGTTATAAAGACAATAGGCTTCACGACCGGTGCTCTTAAACGTACTAATACAGGTCTCTTAAAAGTGACAGATCCCAAAAATTTATCCCAGGAAATGAAGTGACCATTTCGGAATTTACGAAAAACGGATCTGGATTTTCATAAAACGCGGAAACTCGCGTTTCCATGGAAAAATCACATGCCTGTTGACCTAATACAATATCAATCATAAACACATTTTAGACAAGTGTATGAAGTTATAGCTTTGGAGGCAAGAGAGAAAGTGCATGGAAATTCAAAATTTGAAAAATTATGGTAACAGTGACCGGCCTTTCAACCTGATACCAAAAGGCATCCCAAAAATCACAACATTGTAGGGAACCTATGTATGAAGTAGGAGCATTGCATGGTCGAGGGTACAAAAGACTGTCTGGAAATGAGCAGACAAATGTACATAAACAGTGATTACTATATATCCCTCCTTTGTAAAAGGGGTGGTGGTGCGAAGTGGTTATATTTATTTGTGCTAAAATGGCATAAACAATTAACCCCCATATGGTGAAACTAGTAAATAAACAAACAAATTCAGTGAATTCGTGTTTCCCGGTGGACAGCAGTTTCAAGGGGAATTAATGCATCTCAAGACGTTCACAATGATAACAAAGATACCCAAGAAGTTTCATGAAGATCGGTTCATAAATACGGCTTTTAGTCCGAGGTGCGTTGACGCACAGGGCAGACGGACAGGTTTTCGGTACAAAATTTCCCACATTCGAACTTGACCTAGGTATTGATTCCATATATGAAATTTCATCAAAATCAGTTGATTTTAAGGAAAGTTAGAATCCAGAAACTGTCAGCCAATCAAATTTCAGCAACCTAATTAAATATGCACGGAGAATGCCCATATTCGACCTTGGACCCACAATTGATGAAAGTGATCTACTACCCAAATTTCATCGAAATCGACTGACTGTAAGAAAAGTTCAAGTCTGGAAACGAAAAACACTGAATGTGTGCACTTACTGTGTATTGGTAGTAACACTGAATAAATCAAAGTTTCCCTAATTTGCATAATTTTTGCACGAGAACAAAACTCATGTTACTAAACATTCATACAAAAATTTATTCAAATCTGAACTTTCAGAAAGAAGTTCTGTACAAAAAACTGATTACACCCAATTTTGGAACAAAATGGCTGCTGGCGGCCATCTTGAATATTTTGGACCAAACCCCAAAGCACATATTCTGGTCTCACAATGATAACAAAGATACCCAAGAAGTTTTGTGAAGATCGGTTCATAAATACGGATTTTAGTCTGAGGTGCGTTGATGCATGGGCAGACGGACAGATTTTTGATACAAAATTTCCCACATTCGAACTTGAACTAGGTATTGATAAAAGTAATCCATATATTAAATTTCATCAAGATCGGTTGATTTTAAGGAAAGTTTGAGTCTGAAAACCGTCAGCCAATCAAATTTCAGCAACCTAATTAAATATGCACGGAAAATGCCCATATTCGAACTTGGACCCACAATTGATGAAAGTGATCTACTACCCAAATGTCACCGAAATCCGGTCACTGTAAGTAAAGTTAGAGTCTGGAAACGAAAAACTCGGAAGGATGGAAGGACGGTCGGATAGGGCTACTCGGTATATCGATAAACCGATATATGCCGGTATTCAAACCAATATCGATTTAATACCGGTGTAATTACAACAAGGGCAACGCCCCCGGCCCCCCGACCAAGATGGCACATTCAAGGGAGCTGTTAGGATGCAATTTGTTCGCAGAGCATGGCCATTTTTTAACTTGACCTGTATTTCCAACCAATTAAACCACATACTTAGTTTCGTTTCAATCAAATGATCCAAAGTAAAGTTATCATCCGGACAACAGAAAAAACGTATTTTCTAAGTCGAAAAAGGGGAATAAATCCAGTAAAAATCAGTGGAGCATGCCCATTTTCGAACTTGACCTGCATTTCCACCCAAATAAGCGGCATACTAAATTTCGTTTCAATCAAATGATCCTAACTAAAGTTATCATCCGGACAACACAAAAACTGTATTTTTTAAGTCGAAAAAGGGGAATAAATCCAGTAGAAATCAGTGGAGCATGCCCATTTTCGAACTTGACCTGCATTTCCATCCAAGTAAGACACATACCAAATTTAGTTTCAGTAAAATCGTCCAAACTAAAGTTATCATCCGGACAAGGGTGTGACGGACGGACGGATGGACGCACGGCCAGATGGACGGACAGACAGACGGACGGACACTGCTGATTACAATAGTCCCCCGAAGGGTCGGGGGACAAAAATATTGGTTTATCGTCAATATTTATTTACCCACAATTTAATTTTCAAGATGTCTGGAGTCTTTTAACTGTAGCCCCGAATGAATAATTTTATCCCTTTATCCAAGGAATCGTCTGCTTGTGCCCTCGTAATATACAAATTCAGCAGTTGAACAAATAATTTAAAAAAATTTCAACGAAACTATATCATGTGACCCCTCATTGGAACGAGCTCAACGAGCTTGTTCCAATGAGGGGTCACATGATATAGTTTTGTTGAAATCTTTGAGTTAAATCTGCTAAATTAATTTTGAAAATAATAAATTTTAATACCGTCTGCGTTGTGTAAAGGTTTTTCGAACCGTATCATCAAGGCATGCTAATTTGTTACGACTGTGATGCCTCGAGTCTCAATTGTGGTACTTGTGTTTATATATCTGAACAGTTTTCGATATATCGGCATACCGCAGTATTTTTTTGAATACCGATACCCGTATTCAGTTTTGAATATAGTGCAGCCCTATGGTCGGAAGGATGGAAGGACACACCGAATTTAATATCTCCCATTTTTTTTCAAAAAGCGAGAGACAATAACTTCTAAACACTTGATATGTGTTTAAGGACTACACTGTGATGTAGATTTATTTTTAGATTTTGTTTTGCTCAAATGCTACACAGTGCAGACAAAAAAATAAATACTGATGAAACTTTGCATGTTACCTATATCTTATAAAAACTTAACATGATGTTAAAAGAAGTTGGGCGGCATAAAAGGGGGCCATCAACAGTAATGCACTTCAGTCCAGGAACTATAAGGGCATAAAAAGGGTCAAAAGCCCAAAACATAAGGTATAGATCCAACAGACTGGGGGTAGGGTGGGAGGGAGGGGGGGGGTAAATTTTATGTTCCGTCCTGGTGGAAAAACGTCCAGCCAAAATACATAAATACTGAAACTTTACATGTTACCTATATCTTATAAAAACTTAACATGATGTTAAATGAAGTTGGGCGGCATAACAGGGGCCAAAAATGCCTCTCACAACCAAGGTGTGAAGGGGAGCATTCCGCTCAATGTAAGAGCAGACAAAACCCACACAAGAGCAGGAAGCAATGCAAATAGCAGAACTAAGTCCCAACCCAAGAAGAAAGATCCTGAACTAAAGGGAACCACAAAGGAAAAAATAAAAGCATATGGAAGGAACAAGGTCATGATTGAAAGGCACAATCACACATAATCAAACACACATGAAATAAACTAGTTTGAAACACAGATTATTGACAACGCCCAAGCACTATCAAAGCTGAAACAGCAACTGTACAAAAACAAACACCCAATCACAATCATCTGGGTTACAGGATAGAACAGACCACAAATTTGTACAAAGGCATAAAACAACAACTCACGGGAACATACCAGAAAACCTGATTCCAAAATTCTACATGTCAACACCCAAATGCTAACACTTGGAGATACAGGAAAGGCATCACATCAAGAATAGAAGGAACCCAAGCGCCAACTAAAAAACAATGGAATGTATGCAGTACAAAAACCAAATCTGCCCAAGCAGAAGTGATGTAACAGAACTATCAATGCTTTGTAAAAATTCACAGTTCCAATGCCCCTGAATAACCTGGAGAACTAAGATGGCATAGAATGTCGACGACAGACATACCTCGAAGGACAACACTTTAACAAATGTGATCAATCAAGCTAAAGCAGGAGGCCGGGATATGCAAACAATACTCCTGCTGCTGATCCAGGGATGGACAGAAATCATTGCAGAAGTGTAACAGGACAAAATTCAGCACCTAGAACTGCATTAACCCTAATATGATGAGGTCTGCCTGTTGCATTGTGTTTGAAGTCACATAAAGTAACACACAGATAAGGAATGCCAACAGAATGGAAAGAAACATCACAATATTGAACAACCCTATCCTGCAACTTCACACAGTTGCAGGACAAAGTTCTCCAATTCTTGCAAATGCAAAAAAATGCCAAACTAAATACAGCTTGATATAAACAACATTGATATGCACTAGAAGTGCATTTGGGAAGTGTGAAAAGAAGTTTATTAAGAAGCGGAAGGGTAATTGGAAGACGCATATCTACAGCAGGACGTAATCTTTGAATTCCTGTAAGTATTTTCTTCATAAATGAAAGTGTCAATGACACTGTAGCTCAACTTGTCAAGACAAAGACATGTACATGTATAGTATGTGACACAGCAATGACAAACATCTAGGTAATGACCTGATAACAAAGGTACATATAAAGTATTGTAACGGTCTTACATAAATACTGAGCGTTGCCTGTAACAAATGTATAGGAAAAGTATTGTAAAGGTGGGTGATAGTCAGATGCTAAACTAGAAAAAATCTTTGAGTCCCACAGTGGGTCTGACTGAACCCCAAAATATTTGTTCTCATAGCACAGTGATAACAAAGGCACCCCAAAACACACTCATTCCTGTCCCAAGGTGAAAACAAAGGTACCCAAGAAGTTTCGTGAAGATCAGTTCACAAATATGAGCTGTGTAGAAGTTGTGACAAAAAACTGATTGGACTTAATTTCGGTACAAAATGGCCACTGGCAGCCATCTTGAATTTTGGACCGCGCCCAGAAACACTCGTTCTCGTCCCAAGGTGATAACAAAGGTACCCAAGAAGTTCTGTGAAGATCGGTTCATAAATACAGCCTCTAGCCCGAGCCGTATTGACATGGTGCACTTACAGAGTATAAGTAGCACTGAATAAATCAAAGTTCATCTAATTTGCATAATTTCTGCACGAGAAAAAAACCCGTACTATATGTGATGTATTCCATGTTACTAAACATTCATACAAAAATTTATTCAAATCAGAACTTTCATTCAGAAGTTCTGTACAAAAGACTGATTGCACTAATTTTGGTACAAAATGGCTGCTGGTGGCCATCTTGAAATTCGGACCACACCCAAAAACACTCGTTCTCATCTCACGGTAATAACAAAGGTACCCAAGAAGTTTCGTAAGATCGGTTCATAAATACGGCATCTAGCCTGAGCCGTATAGAAGTTGTGTACAAAAAACTGATTAGACCTAATTTCGATACAAAATGGCCACTGGCAGCCATCTTGAATTTTGGACCGCACCCAGAAACACTCGTTCTCGTCCCAAGGTGATAACAAAGGTACCCAAGACGTTTCGTGAAGATCGGTTCATAAATACAGACTCTAGCCCGAGCCGTATTGACATGTGTACTTACTGTGTGTAAGCAGCACTGAAAAAATCAAAGTTCATCTAATTTGCATAATTTCTGCACGAGAAAAAAACCCGTATTATATGTGATGTATCCCATGGTACTAAACATTCACACAAAAAATTATTCAAATCAGCGCTTTCATATGGAAGTTCTGTGCAAAAATCTGATTGCACCAAATTTCGTACAAAATGGCTGCCAGCCGCCATCTTGAATTTCGGACCGGACCCCAAAACACTCGTTCGGTAATAACAAAGGTACCCAAGAAGTTTCGTAAAGATCGGTTCATAAATACAGCCTCTAGCCCGAGGGATTTGCACTTACAGTGCTGAAAGTAACACCAAAAAACATCAAAATTAGTCTAATTTGCATAATATAAGCACGAGAAAAAAACCCATATGATATGTAATGTATCTCATGGTACTAAACATTCATACGAAAAATTATTCAAATCAGAGCTTTCATATGGAAGTTCTGTACAAAAAACAGATTTCTGCATCGTCGGTGCAAAATGGCTGCTGGCAGCCATCTTGAATTTCAGACTGCACCCAAAAACACTCGTTCTCATCCCACGGTCATAACAAAGGTACCCAAGAAGTTTCGTAAAGATTGGTTCATAAATACGGCCTCTAGCCGAGCCATAGCAGCTTGGCAATTACAGCTCTGAAAGTAACACTAAATAAATCAAAGTCAGTCTAATTTGCATAATTTACGCACGAGAAAAAAACCCGTATTATATGTGATGTATCCCATGGTACTAAACATTTATACAAAACTTTATTCAAATCAGAACTTTCATACAGAAGTTCTGTACAAAAAACTGATTTTTGCATCATCGGTACAAAATGGCCGCTGGCAGCCATCTTGAATTTCGGACCACACCTAAAAACACTCGTTCCCGTCCCAGGGTCATAACAAAGGTACACAAGAAGTTTTGTAAAGATCGGTTCATAAATACGACCTCTAGCCCGAGCCATAGCCAATTGTTGACGTATGGACAGATGGACAGATGGACGGACGGACAGACGGACGACGGGCCATGACAATAGCTCAAATTTGACTTCGTCAAAGTTGAGCTAAAAATTGTTGTGTCGGATCTGGCAAATTTTGAATTTTATGGAAGTAAGCAATACCAGAGATCATACAAGTGATTGACTTTGCTTCAAAACCTAAGCTGAAAAGGTGTGCAAGAAACAAAGAAAGAATGTGTGCTGAAATGGGCAACTGTTCTTTAATAACCATCTCACGACAAAAACCCCTGAATCGTTGATATGTTAAAGCATATGATTTTAGCACAGAAGGGACTAAAGCATGATTTAACAAAGGATCGATGGTGTCAGTAAGCGATCTAAACTGAGATCCTCTGGAATCATCATGGGTTCGGTGTTGACATGTGATGCCAGATGTTTGAACGTCTCAATCTGCAATGGAGAGAGTCAGCTGATAGGTTGGATTTGCCCGTAATGAGCTGTGCCCGGACCAGTATATTAAAACGAAAACAAATTAACACAAAGTGCCTCAATAGTTGAAGAATGTCTACATCCTTGGATGTTAAAGAATTAATGGCATGAACCACCAAAGAATTATCTGAATAAAAAAGAACTTTCTTGTTTTGAAGGGAACGACAGTGCAACCACACCATGATACATTTTCAAAACCGCCATGTGGGGAACTCTACTGAATGGAATGGCCAAAACCAAGGGAAGCAGTCGCATCCGTATGAAAGACCAATTTGTCACTGTCAACCCAAATTCTGTCTAAAAAGAAGGATTTCCCATTGAAATCTGGCAAGAAAGTGAGCCATAATTTTAAGTCTTGTTTCACTGCCTGAGTAAACCCCAATTCAATAGTGAGGTTTGGATATTCCAATGGTCAAATTAATGAATTGTCATAAAAAGACTCTACCCAGGACTACAGCACATGCAAAGTTTAATAAACCTATTGAAGATTGTAATTCTTTCAAAGTAACTTTTTGTTTAGACAGCAATGAAACAATCCAACTCCGACACTTCTGCAATTTATCTTCTGGAAGACGAGCTGACCTATCTATTGAATCTAATTCAAACCCTAGGAAAGACATTGATTGTGCAGGCTCAAATGTCTTCCCCTTAGATTATGGAACCCCAATGTCCTTAGCAAGCTTCAAAAATTGATCCAGGTAAAAATGACATGTGTATTTTTTATTGGCCACAAACAAGAAATCATCTAGCACATGTACAATATTATGAATGGAGTACTTAACCCTCGCTATCAAATGAAGTGTACTACTGAAATCCTCAAAAATCCAACATGATGACGCACAGCCCATACTTAGCCATAAAACTACCCAGACCATGTGTACAAATTAACTCAATTGTATCCTCAACAGACTGATAATGAACAGTTGACAAATCTTTGGGTATACCATCATTAACCCTTTACGTAACGAATCACCTGCATCGGCCTGCGTAATATGCAAATTCAGCAGTTGAAAAAATATTTTTCAAAAAATTTAACAAAACCATATCATGTGAACCGTCATTGTAACGAACTTGTCGAGCTCGTTCCAACGAGGGGTTACATGATATGGTTTTGTTGAAATTGTTTGAAAAATTAAAAAAAATGATATTTAAAATAATAAATTTTGATATCGTCTGCGTTGGGTAAAGGGTTAACAGAAGAACCTTCGGGAAAAGACAAGTGATGGGTCATTCGATATTCCCCAGAAGCCTTTTGGGGAACAACAACAATAGGTGAAATCATGAAGTTATCATAGGAAGGAACATCAAATGGCCTATCCAACCTGTCCGCTGCAAATTCTTTTTGAAGTTTCCTTTGGAAGTGTTCAGGCAATTTAAAGGCAGACTTTAGATTCTTTGATTCTAGATGAACACCTGACCCATGATAACCAATTCCAAAGCCATAGGTAAAACAATGAATGAGAGTTTGATACAAAGAACTGTTGTATCCAGGCAGCAATTTACTTAGAGCTACCACCTTAATAGGTGTTCTTACTATCACTTTGTCCTTGGTTTCTGGAACCACTCCAAAAGGAATCAGTAGAACCAGAAACACCCTGATATTGCAAAGACTTCACATTTTTGAAACGATTAGAGCAGCTAGAATGAGCATGATCCTGACCACAAAGGAAATACCTGTGAGAAAATCAACAAGGCAATGCACAGTCACCTCCTCTGTGAAACCTGAAACAAAAACCCTGTGGGATTAAAGAGTCAGATTGATGTGATGTAAATTTGGAATTACTTCGCTTAGCATGTGGTTGAACATGTGACAATGAAGATTGCTTGCCACTTGGCATAGCTCGTAAATATAACTCCCAATGAATTGAATCCCAATTTAAAGAAGGTGTGGACTGTTTTAATAAACGAAACCGATGGTCATAATATGACCAGTTATACCCAAGTTTTGACACATGACGGATATTTGACTGACACTTTAGTAAACTATACACTAGTTCAGGATGTTTTTCTGCATGCACAACACAAAAAATTTCGAAAGCCACAAACCAATGGGATAATGAGCCTTTAGGTTTACTGGGTATCCACTTTAAAGCAGGTCCCTCATCCAATTCTTCAACTGACAAACTACAGGAACCTGTTCCCTCTTGTTGTGGTAAAAGCAATGCAAAATTAACATACTCATTGGCCCAAATCTGGGCCTTTAGTTTAGAAGAGACATGGAAAGTGAGAAGCACAGATGAGGAAATAAAATCATTACCTGTCATAGATGAGGGTTGTGATTCAACATTAGCAGAAAAGGGGGGTCAAGAGCAAACGGGTTGCGTTGAAGGCAAAATATTCACGGCACTGGAAGTGTGAACGTCGGCACCCCTGACTGTAACGCATTCAAAACTGCATCAGCAATAATATGCTGACTGGATGATGTCCTGATGTCACTTACGTTTGGTGGTAACTGCACAGTTACAAGAATATTATTTGAGGGATTTGGTTGAGCAAAATTAGCAGTAGACTGGTTTCGTTCCTGATCTGAACTACTCGCACTCCCAGCGTGAATGACAGGTGAAGTACAATGTGGGATAAAAAAAAACTCCTGGGATGAAGAACCCACTTGCATCGTAACAGGATGATAAGTTCCCAAAGAATTCCCAAAGAGAATGTCAGAAGAAATTCCAGATGAAGGCCTATCTTTGACAATGTATAAAAAAAAATGAGAAATTGTGACTTAAATCTAACCGCCGCCGCCTTGGCATACTGAAAAGATAGGTGAAAAAAGAAAATTATAATTCTTGAATGCAAGTATTATGAACAGAATGATGGTCTGCAATAAACACCATGGTGGACCACTAATCAAAGATGGACCACACCCCACTAACAACAGTGGAAATAACATAATCAACAATTCAAACAGTGGAAAAGACAACCAGGACACACCCCTAAAAACCTTGAAAAAACTTGGTGCTCAAACACAGGGCCGAATGGATGTTCCCATTAAAAAATTATGCAATTATAACTAGACCACCCACCTATGATGCATGTATTATATTCTGCACTGTGTCAGGGCATAGAGAAATGGAAAACAGCCCATTCGGCCTCATGCAAAAACAACCACTGGAAGTTTAAATAGAACACACAGACCTGTTACCAATTGTGAAACAATATGGGCAACATAATTCATCACCACAGGTGTGAAATGAGTCCAAGCGCGACTTCCGAATAAACGTCCACAGTGAATTCATGAAACGTAGCATGCAATATATAGTACTACAGGTAATTGAAAATATTCAAAACACAATTCAAAACTAGACAATTGTAATTTGTTGGACAAATTACGGGCTTTCCCAACTTTTTAATGTGAAAAGGCAAACTGTATTGTACACAAAACTATCGATCAGTTTTGAAAACAGAAAATTTAGTGGAAATCAAAGTTTTTGTGATGCTACTAGTTTTTATGCAGCCAAAACAGATATTTGAGATACAGCAGGACACCAAAACATTTAACACAAAATTTGCTCTTCAAAAATTACAGAATATTTTCATAGAAAGCAAAACAAACGATGTCCTTTGTGCTTTGGAAAAAATTAGTACATATGAATTATGGGAGTACGGGCCGGGGTTTCATGAAGGACTGTGCCCCAAACCACCCCTGAGTCAAGACGGAGCCGATTTTTCGGCCAATATGCCAGAAAATTTCGGACGATTTAGTTGCCAGAAATGACCACAAAACATTTTGGTTTTCCACACAAAATGTTGTCTTCCTATCTCATCACTTAGAAGTTGCAAGTAAACTGACCATTATACTGTACAAGTTGATTCAGTGGAACCGTATCCACGTTAATATTATTCATTTATAATCACACAAGTACACATAAAGAGCTCTATTACTGCATATTACGGGAGCACGGTGGCTCAGAAGGTAGAGATGATTGTTGCAATCCAAGTCCTCGGTTCGAATGCCGCCTGTGGCAACCACATTGTGTCCTTGAGCAAGACACTTCATCCCAATTTAATTTAACACGTGGAGGGGGGGGGGGGGGCATGATGGCGGTGTGTACTAAGGGTACTTTGAGGGTGCACTTGTCTTCAACCAATGCTACAATGCTAACCCTGCTTTTGTGGAGTTAGGAAGTTGGGGAGTCTGAGTCGCTTGCCATTGCTTGGTGGTTCTATCCAGGTACTCAATGGGAGGGAGACCACCCCCCCCCCCTCCCCTCCCTCCCATACCCACATTTAGCATTTCCTCCTGATATTCAACTTTTTCGGGCTAAAAGGGTTCATCATCCCCCCCCCCCCCCCCCCCCCCCCCCCCATGAAAAATAGCCCTGTACGCCTATGCAATGAATACCTGGACTTAAATAAATACCTATATTATGGTTATGATATAACTGTAGATGCTGAAAGTGACCTTAAATATCAATAATTAATTTATTCTCTTTCATTTTGTCTGTTTGTGAATGTGTGGGATTTGTCAACAAACGAGGGTAAGCTTCCTGCTCCATGATTTCACAATTTTTCCAACATATCTGTTTCATATACAATGAAATACATGTAATATGAGTTATTGTCACACACAAATTAGTTGTTTATTTGATATGGTTTAAACAATCTAGAGAGCTAGTATACACAGTGATGGGTACAGTTCAAGTCAAAATGAGTTGATTAAAGGGATGTTGAACAGCTTGTTAATATTTCTTGCATTACATTACTACTTTGCTATTTATTGACAGAAGGATTTCACAGAGGGTTTCCCTGACGGTATTTATTTATTGGTGTTTACGGTCACATACTTATCCACAATGGCTAATCGTGACCGTGACAGTTTTACGGGTGGGGGAAGTCGGAGGACCCAGAGAGAACCACCGAGCATCGATGAGCAACTGTCAGCTCAACATTCTAATTATGTTCATGCTCCGCTGAAGCAGGATATCAGTGGTTGAAGACGTGCACCATTGACATGCAGTACGCCTTAGTACATGGCATCATCATGCCCCCATGTTGGCAACCAGGATAAAGTGCCTTGCCCAAGGACATTACGTGGGTCGCCCCAGATAGGGATCAAACTCGGGACCTCTATCATAGAAATCAATCAGTCTACCACTGAGAAAATGTGCTTTCTTTCCTGGCGATATTCATATTTGTACGGCCAAACTGGTGTTGGATAACACGGAACACCAAAACATATAACACAAAATTTGTTCCCCATTGATTTTTGAAAGCAGTTATGAAAAGCTCAAAGAGCTCTTTCCTTTTTGTTTTTGGACAAGTGAATATTCACTCAAAGTCATTTTTTGCAGACAGTGCTATTTTTAAGAGGCCAAAGCACATGTTTCATTAAGTCCCAGAACATAACTAAAGCCAGATTTATTGATTAAACATCTCTGCATATAGCAAAGCAAAGTGTCTCAAATTAACCCATTCCAAAATGATAGTAGAGAGTAACCAAAGTTGGATAATTTGGGTATTTCCAAATGGTACACTTATTCTCACTCTCATTGTGCTTGAGGGTTAAATCTGAAATTGAAAAGGTATACCAATCTTACTCAGGGAAGGTGAGTACAGAAATTAATCAGAAAATGAATTTTGTCTGACTGTACTAATATTTGTACGAGCAAAACTGGTACTGGATTTATTTATTTATTTATTAGGTTTTAACAACACATTAACAGCCAAGGTCATATTATGTTGGTGACAGTTGTATGGGTGGAGGAAGCCGGAGTACCCAGAGAGAACCACTGAGCAATGACGAGCAGCTGCCAGCTCCCCAACATAGTGCCTCCGCACTGTAGCACAGGCAGGGTTAGATTGTTGAAGACATGCGCACCATCGACATGCAGTATGCCTTAGGACACGGCGTCATGGTGCCCCCATGCGGACAGTCGAGGTGAAGTGATCGGGACATAATTGGAATATATCCGACAGATACAATGTCGGATATATTCCAATTATGTCCCGATCATGCAAGGCAGCAACTTGAAATTCTCAGAATGTTTCCTACTGTCCCTGTCCGACAGTTTAGTATCTTTGTCAAGTGCCGAGACCGCGTGGAAATACCGTGGATCAGGTGGAAACCGAGGGCACGATTCGTCCCTACTTTATTCTCAACTCAACGACTTTTCCATTCATTATTTACCGGTCACCGGATGAGTTAAGTATTATATTTGTCTATTTGATGAACTTTTCAACCTTAACTATTTGCGGCTTCATGTAGCACCACTGAAAGGCCACTGCATGGTTACCAATATATTCAGGGATTGATTTTACGAAAATAACAATTATTCCGACTATACCCACATGGGAACTCCTAAATATGCCAAGGGTTGAACTTTTGATAATGATGTATAAAACAGAAGTTGTCATGCTATGCTTGCTGCATGTAGGCATAGAAAACATTCAGCGCTCAATGAATTAGGAATGGAGTAAATTGTCACTTAAACCTACAAAATTCTGAAAAAATGAGTTTTTTTCGACGGCATCTACCATTATGCATCTGAGACAGGGATTGCGTTAAACTTTACAGCAACCTTATAACAGAAAATATTCTTGGAATTGAACTGTGAATCCGAATTTCGAAAGCATTTTCGGATATTCTATTCCAAACTACCACTGAACGCTTATCAATATTGAGTGATTTTATGAAAATTAAAATTATTCCGACCATACCCATATGGGCAGTCTCGAATCTGCCAACAGTTAAACTTTTAATAATGACATATAAAACAAAAGTTGTCATACTATGACTGCTGCATACAGCCATAGAAAACGTTCAGTGCTCAATCAAGTAGGAATGGAGTAAATCGTCACTTAAACTTACCAAATTCTGAAATGAGAGTTTTTTTGGACTGCACCTATCTTTATGCAAACAGAATGAGCACAGGGTTAAACTTTACAACCAAACTTACAACAGCAAATATGCTCGGTAGGCAATTGTAAATACGAACATGTAAATCATTTTTCGATATTCCTTTCGAAAATGGAAGAAAAGTGAGCTCCAAATTAGCCAATTTTATGAAGAATTTTAGGGCACTCAAATTCAAGGCCCGAAAACTGGGTGAAGGTTAAAACTTTGAATAAAATATATAACAGCAAAATTGTTCTTGGATGAAGACCCAATCCTCTCATGGAAAAGGTTTTGAGACAATATGGCTCCAGTGCTGAGAAAGTGCATGTAAACGTTGGCGAAAATAACAATTATTCTGACAGTACCCTTATGGGAAGTCTCAAATCTGCCAAGGATTAAACTTTTAATAATAACATATAGAACAAAATTTGTCATACTTTGACTGCTGCAAGCAGCAATAGAAAACATTCAGAGCTCAAGCAATAAAAAATGGAGTAAATCGCCACCTAAATTTACCAAATTCTGAAAAAATTGGAATTTTTTTGGACTGTACCTACTTTTATGCAACCAGAATGGGATAGGGTTAAACTTTACAACCAAACTAACAACAGCAAATATGCTCGAGAGTCAATTGTGAATACGTACATGAAAAGTGTTTGAAATTAATCCTTTCCAAAATGATAGAAAAGGCAACCAAAAATGGCTAAGTTTGGCATTTTCAAAAGGTACTCTTATTCTCACCCTCTTTGTGCTAGAGAGTTAAATCTGAGATTAAGAAGTAAACAGTAACTTTCTTCCACAATCATTGTTGCATCTAGCCATACCAAAATAATTATTACAACTACCTTGTAATTAGAAAAATTTGCTCTTGAAGTTGGCGAAAATAACAAATATTCTGACAGTATCCTTATGGGAAGTCTCAAATCTGCCAAGGGTTAAACTTTTAATAATAACATATAGAACAAGATTTGTCATACTTTGACTGCTGCAAGCAGCTACAGAAAACATTCAGAGAGCTCAAGCAATTAACAAGAGGGATGTTACATCCCAACGCTCACCTACATTCGCGCTTGATAATGTCGTTCCAATGTAACATGCCTAATATTTAGTAAATATAAGTCATTAACTAGGCATCAAATGATTAATGTGGTTTATGTGATGGCTTTGGAAAGTCTATATTTCTGCATTTATTATATATCAATTCAACATAGAATCATTGGATACATCTTTTAGAAATGTTTATGATTAAGAATATGAATCGTGAGGCCAGATATTAAATCATAAATAAGAATTAGGAAAGGCTTTCATAAATCACTGAAATTTTAATTGAAGTACATTCATTGGTTAAAGAGGAGTTGCAGAGAAACATTCGTTCAAGAAAGTGACTATAAGTCCCAACAAAAATACATCACATCAACAACTAAAATAAGCCTTAATGTTACTAGTAACAAGTATGAGAAAGTATTAAATAATAAAAAAAAAAAAGTTAAAAAAATTTTTTTTTAAAGAAAGTGAATATAAGTCCCAAAAATCCCCGTCAAATATGCATGTAATAAGGGCGCAATGTTACCGCAATGTAGTTCAGTAACCCATGCGTACAATATCAATTGCCTGGAAAGGCACATAGAAACAGAACTCACCTTAACACCTCACCTTAACACAAACTTTTAGAACTTAAAATTGAGTAAGTCAGACAAAAATGTGAACATTGTGACTGAAAAAAAGAAAAGAAATCAGTTAAATTTCTGCATACAGTAGGGTTAATACCTACAGTTGTTATTGAAATGAGAAAATAAACAGTAATGAGAGGTGAAGGCACCACAATGTGCACAAAAGCTAACTTTAACGCAAATTCTTACAACACCTAAATGCTAATTCTTACAACAAGTTTTGGCAGAAAATCAGCCTCAAATTCCTCAAATATGCATGTAATGAGGGTTAAATATTACTGCAATGGAGTTCAGTAACCCAAGTACAGAATATTAATCGCCTGGAAAGACACATAGAAACACAACTCACCTAAACACAAAGTTTACAAAGTTTTACAACTTAAAATTTACTAAGTCCGAGAAAAACATGAAAATTTTGACTGAAAAAAAAGAAAATTTCTGTTAAATTTCTGCATACAGTAGGGTTAATACCTACAGTTGTTATTGAAATATGAAAATCAACAGTAATGAGAAGTTAAAGCAGCACAATCTGCACAAAAGCTGACTTTAACGCAAATTCTTACAACACCCAAACACAAATTCTTACAACAACATTTGGTAGAAAATTTTAGGTGAAATTTGGAAAAAGGTCATAGTATCAGGGTTAAATACTGTTCTGATAGTCCCCTACAACCTACATATGCAATATCAAAGGCCTGAGCCCACTGATCTTTGAGAACTCACCTTAACACCTCACCTTAACACAAACTTTTAGAACTTAAAATTTACTAAGTCCGAGAAAAACATGGAAATTTTGACTGAAAAAAAAGAAAATTTCCGTTAAATTTCTGCATACAGTCGGGTTAATACCTACAGTTGTTATTGAAATATGAAAATCAAGATTAATGAGAAGTTAAAGCACCACAATCTGCACAAAAGCTGACTTTAACGCAAATTCTTACAACACCTAAATGCTAATTCTTACAACAAGTTTTGGCAGAAAATCAGCCTCAAATATGCATGTAATGAGGGTCAAATATTACTGCATTGGAGTTCAGTAACCCAAGTGTAGAATATTAATCGCTTGGAAAGACACATAGAAACACAACTGACCTAAATACAAAGTTTACAAAGTTTTACAACTTGAAATTTACTAAGTCCGAGAAAAACATGAAAATTTTGAGTGAAAAAAAAGAAAATTTTCGTTAAATTTCTGCATACAGTAGGGTTAATACCTACAGTTGTTATTGAAATATGAAAATCAACAGTAATGAGAAGTTGAACCAGCACAATTTGCACAAAAGCTGACTTTAACACAAATTCTTACAACACCTAAACGCAAATTCTTACAACAACTTTTGGCAGAAAATTTTAGCTGAAATTTGGAAAAAAGTCGTAGTTTCAGGGTTAAATACTGTTCTGATAGTCCCCTACAACCTACATATGCAATATCAAAGGCCTGAGCCCACTGATGTTTGAGAAATTCACCTTAACATTAAATCTTATAATATTGGACACGCCGGACGCCGACGCTGACGCCCGAGATTATCACAATAGCTCACCACATCTTACAGATGTTGGTGAGCTAAAAATGGAGTAAATCGTCACCTAAACTTACCAAATTCTGAAAAAATTGGAGTTTTTTTGGACGGTACCTACTTTTATACAACCAGAATGGGATAGGGTTAAACTTTACAACCAAACTTACAACAGCAAATATGCTTGGTAGTCAATTGTGAATATATACACGAAAATTGTTTGAAATTGACCCTTTTCCAAAATGATGGAAAAAGCATCCAAAGTTGGCTAATTTTGGCATTTTCAAACGGTACTCTTATTCTCACCCTCACTGTGATTGAGGGTTAAATCTGAGATTAAAACGTAAACAGTAACTTTCTTCTGCAATCATTGTTGTATCTATCCAAACCAAAACTAGAACTATCACTGAAGGTGATTAATACCCCCGCTTTGGGTTTTTAGAGGAATGCACTTCTGATCATGTAGGCGAAGGCCATAAGGAAATGTATACATAAAGATCATTTTTTGTTGTTGAAATTTGTATTTGCATGTGGCCTTCCACAGAACAGCACTGAATACTTAAAGAGCCCACACATATATGGTTTACATTTGGAAAAACACATTTACAATGTGCAACATGTATTCAAAATCGGTTCATTAATGTAGGAGGAGTTGCACACACAAGAATCCCATTTGAAAACCCATAATAAATCCAAGTTAAAGGGCGATAACCTGGTTAAAATTGTCGCAGATCAAAAATTTGGGAATATGCGTATGTTCACTTAGTTGTGATAATGTTTGAAAGGTTTCGTCAAAATTGATTGATAAATGTAGGAGTTGCACGCACAAGAATTTCATGTAGAAACCCATAATAAATCTAAGTTAAAGGGAGATAACCTAGTTAAAATTGCCACAGCTCAAAAATTTTAGAATATGCACATGTTTACTTAGTAGTGATGATATCTGTAAACTTTTGTCCAAATTGATTGATAAATGTAGGAGGAGTTGCGCACACAAGAATTTCATGCAGAAACCCATATTAAATCAAAGTTCAAGAGAGATAACCTGGTTAAAATTGTCGCAGATCAAAAAGTTTGGAATATGCACATGTTCACTTAGTAGAGATGATGTTTGAAAGGTTTCATCAAAATCGGTTCATTAACCCTTAAGTCCTCAGATTAATTTTAAAGTATTTATGGCCTTTTTCTGCTTACACAGTTATTGATGACTTGGCAGTGGTTCTACATCACTGCTGGCTGCCTATACAGGCAGCCAGCAGTGATGTAGAACCACTGCCAGGGAAAATTCAGTCTACACACAAGAGTAATAAAAAAGATTACACAAGGGAGAACCTGCTTCAATGCAATATAAAAGTGGCGGTTTGGGGCTATATGGGGGCTTAAGGGTTAATGTAGGAGGAGTTGCGCACACAAGAATTTGTTCGAACGGAAAGACATAATAAATCTAAGTCAGAGGGAGATAACCTGGTTAAAATTGTCGCAGATCAAAAATCTTAGAATATGCGCATGTTCACTTAGTAGTGATGATGTCTGAAAAGTTTTCTCCAAATTGATTGATAAATGTAGGAGGAGTTGCACGCACAAGAATTTCATGTAGAAACCCATAATAAATCTAAGTTAAAGGGAGATAACCTAGTTAAAATTGCCACAGCTCAAAAATTTTGGACTATGCGCATGTTCACTTAGTAGTGATGATGTCTGTAAACTTTCGTCCAAATTGATTGATAAATGTAGGAGGAGTTGCGCACACAAGAATTTCATGCAGAAACCCATATTAAATCAAAGTTCAAGAGAGATAACCTGGTTAAAATTGTCGCAGATCAAAAAGTTTGGAATATGCACATGTTCACTTAGTAGAGATGATGTTTGAAAGGTTTCATCAAAATCGGTTCATTAATGTAGGAGGAGTTGCGCACACAAGAATTTGTTCGAACGGAAAGACATAATAAATCTAAGTCAAAGGGAGATAACCTGGTTAAAATTGTCGCAGATCAAAAATCTTGGAATATGAGCATGTTCACTTAGTAGTGATGATGTCTGAAAAGTTTTGTCCAAATTGATTGATAAATGTAGGAGGAGTTGCGCACACAAGAATTTCATGTAGAAACCCATATTAAATCAAAGTTCAAGAGAGATAACCTGGTTAAAATTGTCGCAGATCAAAAAGTTTGGAATATGCACATGTTCACTTAGTAGAGATGATGTTTGAAAGGTTTCATCAAAATCGGTTCATTAATGTAGGAGGAGTTGCGCACACAAGAATTTGTTCGGATGGAAAGACACAATAAATCTAAGTCAAAGGGAGAAAACCTGGTTAAAATTGTTGCAGATCAAAAATCTTGGAATATGCGCATGTTCACTTAGTAGTGATGATGTCTGAAAAGTTTTATCCAAATTGATTGATAAATGTAGGAGGAGTTGCGCACACAAGAATTTCATGTCCGGAAAGACGTACGGACGGACGTACGGACGGACGGACGGACGGATGGACGGACGGACGTACGGACGTACAGGGCGATTCCTATATAGCCCCCACTTCTTCGAAGCGGGGGTATAATAATTGTTACAACGACCTTGTTATTAGAGAAATTTGCCCTTGAAGTTGGTCAATTTTGAAGAAAAATTCTATATTCATGTCATTTTTGGCCAGTGGGGGTTAAAGTTGAAAGATCTGAGTGGTGATTGTGGTGTATCATATTATGCTCTAAATGTGTGGAAAATTTGTGCTAAATAATTGTAAACAATTTTGAGACATTTGGAAAATGGTGCAATTTTGAAGGTTTTGGCAGAATATTTTGAAAACACGCGTTTTCACAGATATGACGATACCGCATTTCACTAGATTTTATGACATTACATAAGTGTGCCAAATTTGGTCAAAATCGTACAGCTTGTTTTCGAGCAGTTCAAAAGACAAAATTCAGGGAGGAATAAAAAAAAAAAAAAAAAAAAATAAATGTTTACGAATGATCAGGTGCAATTTTGAAAGTTTCCAAAAATTTGAATCGAAACGATGAGGAGGGCAATATTTATTTAGTTATTGGTGTTTAAGGTCACATATTTCTGCACAATGGCTAATCATGACCACGATAGTTTTACGGGTGGAGGAAGCCGGAGTACCTGGAGAGAAGCACCGAGCAATGGAGAGCAACTGTCAGCTCCCCAACATACTAACTCCACACAAGCAGGGTTAGCATTGGTTGAAGACAGGTGCACCATCGGTGTGCAGTACGCCTTAGTACACAGCGTGAAGTGTCTTGCCCAAGGACACAACGCGGTTGCCGCAAGTGGGATTCGAACCGAGGACCTCTCGGCTTGCAGCCTGCACCTCTACCAACTGAGCCACCGTGCCCCAAAGAGGAGGGCAAAACTTCAGCCAGAAAACAATTAACAATATCAATTTTGGCATTGTACTCTGCAACTGATAAGGTGGGTCGAGTTCGAGGGCGACAAATGGAAGTACGATGAAATAATTGTCCCACCAACACCTATTCGACTCCATACTTATCCATTAGAAACCGTTACAGATTATCACTACTATTTCCAACAGTGGAGGGGGGGGGGGGGGGGGGGGGGGTCACACGTCCCTAGGTCATTCCCACCCACTTGTAAATCCACTAACTCAGGACGAAACATATCAACATACGTACAGCAGTTGCCCGAAAATGGGAGAATATGCCCCCGGGTTTCCCAACAGCCCTGCAAATAACTTGTCGACCTTTGTGCTCCTGGAGGTGAAGATATGACGTTGCGTGATTTAGGAATTGCGCTAAACGTAAGTCCCGATGACAAGGACTTTAACAGGTGAGCGATCACTCATGATAAATAATCAACTGCAAGAATAATAATAACAAGAGGCCCCAGGGCGCTCACCTGACATGGTAGTCTAAATATCAAACCAGGGACTTGAATAAGCTGCATACGCCCCTCCTAAGAAAAGCATATACCAACTAGATGAAGCGATTGTGCCCACACAATACACAGGATTTTCCTTCTACTTTCAGTTCCTGCACTTTTACGCCCCAAAATTGAGATAAATGCATAAAAAACAGATTTTTTTCCCAAACAAAATATTTTCAGCCTAATTTTTTTTTTCTTCTTAAAACGCATAAAAAACAAAAAAACTAATTTCCGGATTTTGGTCCAAAATTTTCAAAGTCCCACCCGGACCCCAAATTTTCAGTGTAAAAAAAATAATTTTTTTTGTCTTAAAATTGACCAAAACGCATAAAAAACAAAAAAAAATTCCTTCCGGATTTTGGTCAAAAATTTTCTAAGTCCCACCAGGACCCCAAATTTTCAGTGTAAAAAAAAATAAATTTTTTTTGTCTTAAAACTGACCGAAACACATAAAAAACATAAAAAAAAAATTTCCGGATTTTGGTCCAAAATTTCTAAGTCTGGAACGGGGCCCCAAATTTTCAGCCTAAATATGAACCCAGGGACTTGGCTTGAACAAACTTGAATCTCACCCCCCTAAGGATGCTGCATACCAAATATCAAAAGATTCTTATTGGTAGATCTGAAGAAGAAGATTTTTAAAGAATATTCCTCGGACTGCACTAATTTAAACATTTGGGCTCCCATAGAGAGCCCAAATATGGACCCAGGGAATTGATTTCAATAAACATGTGAAACATCTTCCAAAGATGTTATATGTGAAATTTGAAAGCTTTTGGAGCAGTGGTTTGGGAGAAAAGTAGTCTTACATGTTTTTCCCATTACCCACAGTGTTAAAAAATGCTGACTCAGCACTTTTTCAAAGTCCCCAAAAAGTACCCCATGATAAAACCAATAGCAATTTTTTTTTTACCATTCCATTCTGTTGGCCCTAAGGAAGCTTCACACCAAATAAGAATTCTCAGTGCCGTGTAGTTTTGGAGATATGGGCGTTTTAATTTTTCTCTATTTTTAGCTCCTGCGGTTCCCATGGGACGACGGGAACAAAAATTTGGGCATAAATTAAGTACTTATGACCCAATAACCCTCATATCAAATTTGGTTCAAATCTGCCTCTCGGTTTGGAAAATAGAAATTTTGGGACTGGCAAAAATTCTTGCCCCTCCCATAACGAAGGCAAATAATGCCCAACAAACTTCTCTTGAACAAACTTGATTCTAAACCTCAAAAGGACTCTGTATACCACATATCAAGTCTGTTCTACTGGTGGTTCATTAGAAGAAGATTTTCAAAAAATTTGGCCATCTTTTCCCATACCTCTGCTCAATATGAGCCGAACCCTAATTTGGATAAAAATCAAAATACCCCTATATAACCACTACTTACATGAAATTTAAATAAAATGTGGCCAGTGGTGTAGGAGAAAGAGGCTCAAACACCACCTTCACGCAGGACGACGGACGACAGAAGATAAGAAAAGCTCACCCTGACTTTAAGTCAGGTGAGCTAATAAAAGTGAACCCACGGGATTTTAGATAATATATAAATCACTAAAATACCTACATGAAGATTGATCATGCACTACTCCCTGTTAAATTTTATGTTCCGTCCTGGTGGAAATACATCCAGTTTGGGAATGACAAATTGTCATTTCCATCATTCTTTGATGTAGCAGAACTATAACTTTTCATTGGTCCAGGACAGATGTGTTCACCTGTAGTATGATTCATTAAACATTTAACAAGTCACGGGAATGCAATGAATTACCTTGATAGGGACCCAATTTAGATAAAACAAGAGCGCACGTATCGCTGAAGCAATACAATGTCACCTACCGGACTAATGAGCATTAATAATAAAACACATGTTATAACCTAGATGTGATCAGCATGAATTCCGTTGAAGCATTTCCAAAAAAAGTCCAGAAAACTGATATTTTGGCGCTTTTCCATATTTCCAAGGGCAATAACTCACACAAGAATAATGCAATCAGCATGAAACTCAAACTTGATCTGTAAGTCATCGTTCTATAGTAGGTTACAAAGAATGAAATCATTTGGTTGAAGCATTTCCAAAAAAAGTCCGGAAAACTAAAGTATGACTGACAGACTGACTGACAGACTGACGGATGGACAGAGTGCAAATGAAACTTGATCTGTAAGTCATCGTTCTATAGTAGGTTACCAAAAATGAAATCATTCCGTTGAAGTGTTTCCAAAAAAAGTCCAGAAAACTAAAGTATGACCGACAGACTGACTGGCAGACTAACGGATGGATGGACAGAGTGTAAATGAAACTTGATCGGTAAGTCATCGTTCTATAGTAGGTTACCAAAAATGAAATCATTCCGTTGAAGCGTTTCCAGAAAAAGTCCGGAAAACTGATATTTTGGCGCTTTTCCATATTTCCAAGGGCCATAACTCACACAACAATAAGGCAATCGGCATGAAACTCAAACTTGATCTGTAAATCATCGTTCTATAGTAAGCTACCAAAAATGAAATCATTCCGTTGAAGCATTTCCAAAAAATGTCCAGAAAACTGATATTTTGGTGCTTTTCCATATTTCCAAGGGCCATAACTCACACAAGAGTAACGCAATCAGCACGAAACTCAAACTTGATCTGTAAGTCATCGTTCTATAGTAGTTTACCAAAAATAAAATCATTCCGTTGAAGCGTTTCCAAAAAAACTCTGGAAAACTGATATTTTGGTGCTTTTCCATATTTCCAAGGGCCATAACTCACACAAGAATAATGCAATCAGCATGAAACTCAAACTTGATCTGTAAGTCATCTTTTTATAGTAGTTTACCAAAAATGAAATCATTCCGTTGAAGCGTTTCCAAAAAAAACTCTGGAAAACTGATATTTTGGTGCTTTTTCCTATATTTCCAAGGGCCGTAACTCACACAAGAATATTGCAATCAGCATGAAACTCAAACTTGATCTGTAAGTCATTGTTCTATAGTAGTTTACCAAAAATGAAATTATTCCGTTGAAGCATTTCCAAAAAAACTCCGGTAAACTAAAATGTGACTGACAGACTGACAGACTGACGGATGGACAGAGTGCAAACCTAGAGTCCCCTCCGGCGATGCCGGTAGGGGACTAATAATTAACACCCATTCTGTCAATAGCTATAACCAAAAACGTAAGATGCATTTAAGCACAAAAATGACTATCATTCTTCTAGTCTTTGTATTTATTTATTTATTTATTTACTGGGATTTAATGACGCTTTCAACAGCCATTGCCATATCTGGTATGTGTTGTTGGGTTATAATTATTATTTTATAATATTACATAGGTAGAATGATCCCGTACCCAACCCATCCCATCACCCCCCCCCCCCCCCAGCCCCCCCCCCCCCCCCCCCCCCCCCCCCATTTGAAATACGCAACAAGGGCTTTGCAAACTGTGGGCCACTGCCCCTGACCCATAGGTATGTTCAAAGTAGCCTTAACGGTATTGTGGGACAGAAAAAAAAGTCAAATGAGTGAAAACAGAAAATTTTCCAAGTCCAAAAAGTGAAAAGGGGCTATAACTCTGGGAAATGTTATTGGGCATAATCTGTTCCTTGTGCATATCCGTTCCCCCATGTGGGTCTATAAGCATACCAAAGGAGATCCAAATCCGACCGATGGCTTTGAAATTACAATGTAAAACATTTGTACAGACGAACGGGGATGGACGGAGTCCGACAGACGGATGGATAGGCAGACAGACAGACAGACAGACAGATGGATGGATGGAGGGCTTCACTAGATACCCCTGAATCCTCCTTTGCAGCTTGGGGGCATAATAAACCATAAAATGACTGATATGCAGCAGGATCATAAGGTATTTATGAGAAACTCCATGGCGTGGAAGGATCAGGACTAGAATTTATAAATAGGGGACATCAAGTTCTTCTGGAGGCATCATACTAAATTTTGTTTACACTGGGAACTAACTAATTGAGGCAGGAAAGGGAAGCAACAGCAAGCAGCTCAAAAGTTCTGATTTTCTACCAGAATCAAAGAATGCCTCTGGCAGCCATGTTTTTCATCCTATGGGAATAAAATGAGGATCGTTTGTAGAGGACCTCCCATAGAAAATTCCTGCCAAGTTTGCTTCACACCGGCTCAGTGGTTACAGAGAAGAAGATGAAAATGTAAAAAGTTTACGGACGCCGGACAATGCATGACGACAGACGTCAAGTGATGAGAAGAGCTCACATGGCCTTTCAGGCCAGGTGAGATAAAAAATAATAAAGTATGGAGAAATCATCTATGAAAGGGTTAAGAACGTTTGTCATTTAAAGAGTATTCAGCTTATTTGCAGGGGTAACTAATCCGACTCTGGGAAGTTTATGTAGGTCACCCATTTCATTGGTGTGTATCTATTAATGTTTTCAGCCAAGTAAATGTTTTAATATGTCCTGTATTGCATGAAATTATGGCAGCACACTCCTATCAAGAAGATGTTTGATGTCTTTCTGAGGAACATCGATTTGCATCTTAAGGTAACTGACGTAATGACATCCATATTAACTTTTAAGCGTGTTTTAAAAACTTGACTTGTTTACATTACAAGAGACTTGTCTGTTGTATAGATGAGTATTTGGTCAGACTCACAGACTCACAAAACAGTTTCTCAATCAGTTTTTGCTACACACACAAAGATCCATAATGCATGTAGTAGATATAATGAGAAGCAGTAATTTCTATATCGAGAAATCAGTAATTTTTGTAAAATGAATAACAGGATGAGTAATTCTAGACATTCTGTGAGAGAATTAAGTTTTCAGGCATGGTGATGCCTGTATATGTTACATTGCTACACCTTCATACCAAACAATTATTTAAAGTTGCAGTGTCTTTCAGCAGCTCCGGAAGAAAAACCCAATTCCATGAAAGAATTAAGTTTTCACACTCCCGTGACCTTGACCTTCTCAATCAAGCATGGTATTGCCCACATGTTATTTTGCCTGTATATGTTATGTTGCTACACCTTCATATCAAAAATATATTTGAAGTTGTAGTGTAAGTAGTTCAGGATGAAAATCCCGATTCTGTGAGAGAATTAGTTTTCCACATGTATGTGACCTTGACCTTTGTCACTCAAGCATGATGTTGCTGTGCAACAGACTTTCCATTGGTCTTCACCCTTGTGTGAAGTTTCATGGAAATCCACCAAAGCATTATAGAGTTATCGCTCTGGATGGACAAATAAAGTCTGATAGATGGACGGACAGATGAATGGATGGACAGATAACCTGGATTTAAGATGCCTCCCTATCGGGGGAATAAAAATAGAAAAATTCTGGGAAATCATAACCTGACTGAATCAACCTACATTACAGAATTGTTATCTCTGTGAGAGTTAACTCTTACTCTAAAGTATAGTATGATGCAAAAAGTAACTCCAGAAATATGTGTAACCATAAACTAGAATACTGAATTACAAATTGAAAGTGTCAATGATACTGTAGCTTAACTTGACCTTGTGTTGTGTTTGATGAAAAGGATAATGCTCAATGTTTATGAAAGGATTATGAAATACGACAAGAATTGTGATCATTGAGAATATGTTAATTTATGTTCCCTGTATGCGATGTTTTCAATAAAAATAATTTGAGGTGTAGACTGTACAAAAGAACTGAGCAGTAAGTTAATGTGGCCCTCACAGTTAATGTATGTCAACCAAAGTTAACACAAGTTACAGTGAAATCATTCCAAAATGAGTCATCCTATGAAGTTACAATGAAATCCCTTTATAAATACGGCCTGTAGACTGTGCTAAAGGTTTTCAGGCTTCGGGCCTGTGTTGTTATTACGGTTGATCGATCGCAACCAAGAGGAGATGTCTTCATCTGGACATTATACTGTGTCATCCTACCAAGATACAATGAAATCCCTTCATAAATAAGACCTTTAGTCTATGCTAAAGGTTTTCAGGTTTTGGGGTTGGGCAGCCGTCATGGTTGAATGATCACTACAAAAAGGGGATGTTCTCATCTAGACATTTTCTGGAATCATCCTACCAAGTTACTATGAAATCCCTTCATAAATATGACCTGTAGACTGTGCTAAAGGTTTTTGGGCTTCGGGCCTCTCTAGCCGTCATAGTTGACCAATCAGAACCAAAAGAGGATGTTCTCATCTAGACATTATATGGAGTCATCCTACCAAGTTACAATGAAATCCCTTCATAAATATGACCAGTAGTCTATGCTAAAGGTTTTCGGGTTTTGGGCTCAGACAGCCATCACGGCTGAATGATTGCTACCAAAAGGGGACATTCTCATGTAGACATTATCTGGAATCATCCTACCAAGTTACTGTGAAATCCCTTCATAAATATGACCTGTAGACTGTGCTAAAGGTTTTGGGGTTTTGGGCTCGAGCAGCCGTCATGGTTGACAGATCACGGCCAAATGGGGAAGTTCTCATCTAGACACCATATGAAGTCATCCTACCAAGCTCCAATGAAATCCCTCCATATTAAATATGACCTGTAGATTGTGCTAAAAGTTTTTGGGTTTCGGGTTTGGGCTGCACTCATGGTTGACAGATCACGACAAAAAGGGGATGTTCTCATCTAGACATTATACAGAGTCATCCTACCAAGTTACAATGAAATCCCTTCATAAATATGACCTGTAGACTGTGCTAAAGGTTTTCGGGTTTTGGACTCAGGCAGCCATCATGGTTGACCAAAACAATCGCAACCAAAAGGGGACATTCTCATCTAGACATGACCTCAAACCTGTATATGAAATTTTGTGATGATCAGACATGAACTGCGGGATATAGCCTGTGCTAAAGGAAAATGTGAACAGACTCACAGACTAACAGACTTCCGCACACATGATGGCAATAGCTTATCTTGACTTTGTCAAGTTAAGCTGATAAGGATTCATTTTTTCATGCATTTTGTTTCTTATCAGATGAATTAAACTAGCACCTCAATATCCTATAGAATTTATATAAAAAAATGTTTATACAAGATGACAGTGCATCCTACTGTAATTTAGGTTTTTTGTTACATCTTTCCAGACACTCAGTCTTCTCTACTCTTAGATACAAATCTTTGCCAAATGCCTTTCTGAATACAGAGTAAATGATTTCACTTCAAATATAATATGAATCACATCCACAGAATATGAAGCCACTAAGTTGCAATATCAGCACTTGAGAATATGATAATGATTAAGAAAACAACAGTCAACATACCTCTGTCCTTTCCAAGTCCTCTAAGAATTCATTCTTTTGTGTTTTCATAGCTTTATGTAATGTAACATCTCCCGCCCTACAAATAAATGATCCTATTTCAGTGACTTGACCTTGCAAAATAGTAGCTACAACAATCTTCCACAGCTTCTGAACATCATACATGTCACTGTAGAAAACTCTTCCAGTAATCCACGACAAGTAAAATACAGATTTGGCAAGTGGTTTCACATCAACCAGTCACATGCAAGATGAATACAAGCCTTAAATTCTGTCCTGATGCACAAGAATAATAAGCTTTGATTCTTGTGAACTCCTGCCGTGAGAATGAATATTCAGTTTGCAAATAATTCAGAATTTGAGAGTACTCTCATACCCCTTTGAGTGCCACCAGGACCAGGCCTGAAAATAAGCAGACATTTGTAGAATGAGGTTCCCAGAGTGTGAATTTGATGCTATCCCATACAGTGGGCCAATTTATCCTCTGGGTACCTCTTTCTGTTCAGTTTTGAGATCATACATGTCACTGTAGAAAACTCTTCCAGTTATCCACGACAAGTAAAATACAGATTTGGCAAGTGGTTTCACTTCAACCAGTCACATGCAAGATGAATACAAGCCTTAAATTCTGTCCTGATGCACAAGAATAATAAGCTTTGATTCTTGTGAACTCCTGCCGTGAGAATGAATATTCAGTTTGCAAATAATTCAGAATTTGAGAGTACACTCATACCCTTTTGAGTGCCACCAGGACCAGGTCTGAAAATAAGCAGTCAGACATTTGTAGAATGAGGTTCCCAGAGTGTGAATTTGATGCTATCCCATACAGTGGGCCAATTTATCCTCTGGGTACCTCTTTCTGTTCAGTTTTGAGACCCTTATTCAGACTGAGGTTCACATAGGGTAAATTTAGTGATGCATCACTAAATTCACCCTCTGGGGGACCTCATTTTTGCAGATGACAGCTTGCTTATTTTCTGACTTGACCAGGACCACATGTAGAACATAAGTAGAATTTGGCAAAAAAATCAATTGAAATTCTCCAAAACTACTTTAAAGCAACCCCCCCTCTGCATCCCCCCCCCCCCCCCCCCCAGCTAGGTCAAAGGAAGATTTTTTGGGGCATAAAATCAGTCAAACTCTTTGACAATTGGACCATTGCCCTCTCCCCAACTCAGGGTCAATGGAGTGTAAGATTTTTCTTCCTAAAATTAAAAATACTTCAGAACTCTTTTTAAAGCCAAAACAGATTCTACACACTCAACTTGACTCAAGTTATCTTAAATGAAATGTATTATTTTTCACTAATTCAAAGATTATAACTCTAGAGTATGTGAATGTGGCAAAATGCGAACTTGATCTGTATTTTGTTATCCTATACAGTATGTATTTATATTTATTTATTGTTTTTTAAGGTCACATACTTCTGCACAATGGCTAATCATGACCACAACATGGAGATAAAGTCAAGGTAAGTTAATTGTTTATACCCCATGTTGCCTATTTTAGAGGACTCGCACCCCAAGCATTAGTGACTGGGTCCTATTTTACCAGTGAAACAGAGCTTGTTTACCACAGTAAACAAGCACTGCTTCACTTCCCGGGGTTCCCACGGGGGCTATACAGTATGTGAATGTTTCTAAATGCAAACTAAATTATCTTGCAGAAACAATAAAATGTATTACTTTTCATTAAATCAAGGGGAAAAACTCGAGTACAGATAATGCAAATATGGCCAAATGCAAACTTGACCTGTATTTTGTCATACTAGACAACATGTAAAAGTTTAAAAAATGATATCTGAATGCATACTCAAGCTATCATCCTGAAACCATAAACTGTATTATATTTCCCGAAGTCATGGAGAATAACTTGAGAACAGAGAATTTTATCAATCTAGTCCAAATGTGAAAGTATTTTAAAACAAAATCTCAATACATAGATGAGTTATCATCTGAAAATCAAAAACTTGGAAGTGTGGACTAACACACACAACATATGAACTTGATGGATGGATGGATGGGCAAACAAAGATATAACTTAATGACCTTCCCATGTTATGCAGGGGCATAAAAAATCAGTTCAGCATCTAGAATGTTCATATGTGCTACAGATAAATATGGCATGGTTTAAGAGCTAAGAATTGAAGATAGGCTAGGAGCCATTAAGGTAAGTTCAAGAACTGGGAGCAGTAGAGGAGTAATTATAGAAGCTAGGGACCACATATGAGCTAGGAGCTATACAGGAGCTATGAGCCATGGAAGCCATGGCTAGGAGCCAATATCCATATGTGCCCATGTGCTGTATGTGTTGTGTGCACATTGTGCACTAGCTATAAGCCAATACTCAAATGTGTCTATGAGCTGTATGTGTTGTGTGCACTAGCTTGGAGCCAATACCGTTATGTGTGTATGTGCTGCATATGTTGTGTGCACATTGTGCACTAGTTAGGAACCAATACCCATATGTGTCATGTGCACATTGAGCACTAGCTAGAAGCCAATATCCATATGTGCCTATGTGCTGTATGTGTTGTGTGCACATTGTGCACTAGCTAGGAACAAATAGCCATATGTGCCTGTGGGCTGTATGTTTTGGGTGCACATTGTGAACCAGCACACAAGCAATAATTTTCACATCCAGCTTGTGCCCATGTACTGCATGTGCTGTGCACACATTGTGCATTAGCACACAAGTTCATCCACTGCATATTTTGTGTACTAGCACAGAGGTACATCTCATGGATGTCTGACCTCACTCGGACAAGGAACTGCATAGATAGATGCGGGCTAAGGTGCATAGATTAGTCTGACTGAGCCAACTAAGATTTGGTCTAAGGCAGAGGTTGAGACTTGTTCAGAGATAGCTAGAAAGCAAGCAGTAGAGAAATAAGTTAGTTGTAAAGGTGAAAGACTACAATACAAGACAGTAAGTGGAGGCCATGGTACAAACCAGATTGAGCCATACAGGAACAAGAGCCATATACAAGCCATATAGATAATGGGCCAAGTGTCTTTAACTGTATGGGCCCATGTGTTGCATGTGATTTGCAGACATTGTGTACTTGCAAACAATCACATCTTGACACATCTAGAATCTTCATATGTGCTGTATCTGTTGAGTGCACATTGTGCAACAGACTAGCACACCAATAGAAACATCCAGTGTGACCACATGCTGCATGTGTTGTGTACACATTGTGCCCCAGCACATGGACACATATTATGGATGTAAGGCCTCAATTTGAATAATGATCTGTATAGGTAAATACTGGTTGAAGCGATTTGACCAGTTGCTTGATCCTGAGAAACCTAACATATTAGTTAATTCAGTTAGTGGAAGAATAGTCAAGGATGTCGGAAATATGTAGACTAGGTTAAGAATGAGCAGTATTTGGTCAGACATAGTCGGAGACGAGGATTCTCTGAGAATCAGAGGCAGGTAAACAATGTTTGGGCCTGTTTTGGTTATTTTTGGTAGTTGTTGGGTCATTTCTGGTAATCAGACATACTCCCATGCAATTGAACATACCCACCAAACACAATCCCACTTTACCCTTGCCCTTCCATGGTTTCGTAACCATGTACTACCACAGAAATTTAAATTTTATAGTAAATTTTGTTTCTTATTATACCTACCACAATTGTTTACAACAGACTTGCACATCAGCGGAGGTCCCTAACTCGGAAGTATACTCTCTATTTTGTTCTTTCCCAAGTGATTTGGGAAAGAAAAGTGGTGCAAAAGCACCAATTAAAAATAAACCAAAGCTGGGTCGAGTGCGGCCGGCGCACTCCCAGTAGGGGACACTCTTCTCTGTACTAAATCCAGGGCTTTCTGGTACCAGTGCGCAGATGTATAACCAACGTGTCATTCTATTTGCGTCTGCCAACATTGGAGTTAAGTGACCAGCAGGGAGGAAGGATTCTTACCCAAATAAGAAGACAGGAAGGCCTCCAGGTAAACAATTGTGGTAGGTATAATAAGAAAGGAAATTTACTATAAAATTTAAATTTCTTATCAAGCTACCTCACAATTGTTTACAACAGGCTGAATAGACAATAGGAGGAGGGAATCACATAACCAGGGGGCGCAGTGGCTCAGTTGGTAGAGGTGCAGGTTGCAAGCCGAGAGGTCCTCGGTTCGAATCCCACCTGCGGCGACCGCGTTGTGTCCTTGGGCAAGACACTTCACCCCGATTGCCTACATGGGGGCACGATGACGCTGTGTACTGAGGCGTACTGCACATCGATGGTGCGCATGTCTTCAACCAATCTAACCCTGCCTGTGCTGCGGTGCAGAGTTCAGAGTTACGATGTTGGAGAGCTGACAGCTGCTCGTCGTTGCTCGGTGGTTCTCTCCGGGTACTCCGGCTTCCTCCACCCGTAAAACTGTCACGGTCACGATTAGCCATTGTGCATAAGTATGTGACCTTAAACACCAATAAATATAAATATATCATATAACCAACCCTCACATAACCCGACTGCACTGGAACGTGGACAGAAGAAGAGTACCCAAGACTTATAAAGCCATCGCATCACAAACACTGAAATAGACAATGAGAGATGAGGCGTATGGCCATGTGTGACACACAGACTGAAAGGACAGTGACCAAGCACAGAGCTGGAACTGACCCTGATAACAGTCTGAGCAGAAGAAAGAGGTCCTAAAGAAAAAAAGGTCCTCAGACTGCTCCTGCAACTGACGCAGGTAGAAGGTGGAGAATGTAGATGCATTTCTCCACTAGGCTGCCTGCATAATGTCCGACAACTTGACAGAGTAAGCATAAGCACAGGAGGTAAACAATGCACCTACCTCGTGGGCATAAATGCGATTGGTAATACAATTGTCACTCACTAAACGAGCGTATGATGGTCGAATAGTGAGACAAATCCACCTAGATCTTCTGTCGACCAGGGATAAGAGACAGGAAGAATCATTTCCTGCCTTTCCCAATAAACTGTGTCCCGTTGAGGTAAATGCGAATTGCACGAACTGGACAGAGCAAAGGGCGATTACCCTCAACTGAAGGAAGAGCCCTGATACAGATAGGAGGCAGAATAGAGTCTGGTATCTGATTCTTGGCCAGAAGGAAGCAATCAGTAGTAAAAGTAACACTGTTGGCAGAGCTCCTGAAAAAGGGCGGATCAACCGAGAGGGTGTGAAGCTCACTAACCCTTCTGGCTTAGGCAAAAGCCAATATAAAAGCTGTCATGTATGCGAGAAAATGCATATCCACCTGGGATAATGGTTCAAATAGTGTCCCCCACCCAAGCAAAGCAGCACCCAAGAAAGATTCCATGAAAAACCCAAGGCCTTTTCAAAGAAAAGTGCTGAATAAGCTTGGAGAGGTATGGATTAGAGCTGATATGACATTTTCCCCACATACGGAAAGGTCTCTGAAAGCATAGACCTGTACCCCTTGATGATAAGAGGTTGGAGAGACTGAGAATCAAACAGATATACCAGAAACTCTGCAAACTGTGTAATCGAAGGGTTGGCATAATCAACAGAGAGATCAACATACCATCGACAGAAGGACTTCACCTTTGCCACCTTAAAGCAGAAAAGCACTCCACTGCTCGTCTCGAAAAACTTCTACGGAGGAGACAGGACCGGACAAAAGATATGCATGAAGACAAAATAAAGTTGGGTCGACATGAAACCTCCTCGGGTGACCTTGACAGAGAAGGTCGTGATGTAGATGGAGATGTACCGGAACTGCCTCCAACAGAGAGCAGAGCTGATTGATCCACACCTGCTGAGGCAACAGGGGAGCGATCAGAATGAATAGGACAACCGCAGGTTCATATCTTGGCTAGAACCTGAGGCAGAATCGGAATCGGTGGGAAGGCGTAGCCGCCAACTAGACCGTTCCAATTGAGTGACAGAGCATCCATGGCGAAAGCCAGAGGATCTGGACACGGGACACGAAAGTGTCCACCTGATGGTTCTAAAGGGTTGCAAACAGATCGATGTGGGGATGACCCCAGAGATCGCAAAGCAACTGGAACACTGCTCTATGAAGCATTCACTTAGTGGAAATGACCCTGCCCCGTCCAGACTGTGAGTCAGCAAGGACGTTCAAACGAATGGAAATGTGATTAAACACCACACCAGAGTTGACATCCTGAGCGAGCAGTAGAAGATCCTGAGCCAATTCGTACATGGGAACCAAGTGCATGCCGCCCTGGTTCTGAATGTAAGCGACCACTGTCGAATTGTCAGACAACAGACGGACCTGACGATTTCGAAACATTGCCGGAAACTCAGAAGAAGAGAAAGAAGCTTTTTCTGGTTGATGTGAAGAGCTGCCTGATCCTGGTCCCAAACACCGTGAAGGGAAAGACCTAGAGGATCCAACGTCATGCCCCATCCAAGATCGCTGGCATCTGCCATCAGAACACGATTGGACATGGGCAAGTCCAACGGAACTCCCTGCATAATCCACTGAACATCCGTCCAGGGAAGAAGGTGATGACTGAGAGATGCTGGTAGATGAAGCACCAGATCTAGAGGAACGACATTTGGTCTCCAACAACTGAGCAGAAAGTGTTGGAGAGGACTGACATGCAGTTGACCTAAAGGAATGAGATCCGTCACCGAACTGCAGAGACCGAGGAACTGGAGAATACTCCGATCTGTCATGGACGTGGACTGGGTCAGAGTCACTGCCCTCGCCTAGGAAACCACCACTGTGTTCAGCTGAGTAAGGAGCACAGTGGTTCAGAGGTAGACTGTTGGACTTCTAGGCTAGAGATCCCGAGTTCGATCCCGGGCCGGGACGACCTGCGTTGTGTCCTTGTGCAAGGCACTTTATCCTGGTTGCCTACATGGGGGCACGATGATGCCGTATACGAAGGCGTACTGCACGTCGATGGTGTACATGTCTTCAACCGTTGTAACCCTGCTTGAAAGGAGCTTCAACAGAGTTAGAATGTTGAGGAGCTGACAGTTGCTCGTTGCTGCTTGGTGGTTCTCTCTGGGTACTCTGGCTTACTCCACCCGTAAAACTGTCACAGTCACGATTAGCCATTGTGCATAAGTATGTGACCTTAAACACCAATAAATAAATAAATAAATAATTCAGCTGAGTACGGAAGTCCATTCCCAGATGACAAAATGACTGAGAAGGGACCAGGTCTGACTTCTCCTCATTGACTCTGAACCCTAGCGATGAAAGCAGGTTCAACAGTGTGTCAACATCGGACTCCAGAAGAGCAGCATTGGAGTGCCTATGGTGGATATCATCCAGATATGCCGAAGTAGTCACCCTGGACTGTGTGCGATGGAAGGCTATCATATGCGACATCAGTTGGTTGAAGGCCCAAGGAGCCAGGTTGAGGCTGAAAGGCAGGGCCTTGAACTGGTAAACTCGCCCCCAGAAAAGCGAACCTGAGATACTTTCGCGATGTTTGATGAATCGGAACATGAAAATAAATGTCTCGCAGGTTGATGCTCGAAGAGAAATCTCCCTGGTGAATGGAGCAGAGAACCGACCTGAAAGTCTTCATACTGAACTTGGAAGCAATGATAGACTGGTTCAGGATACTCAGATCGATAAACAGTCGGAGTCGGCCGTCCTTCTTCGGCACCAAGAACAGGCAGGAATAAAATCCCAATGAATGAATGTTCTTGACCACCTTGATCGCCCCCATTGACAGGAGATTGTCTATCTCCGTGATCAAAAGTTACCGACGTGAACTGTCTGAAGAAACATGAGTTGAAAGCAGAACCGGTGATAGAGTGGGGTGCCTCTGGAAGGATATCCGCAGACCAGACCGAACAACATCCAACACACAAGGAGCAGATGTGATCGTGGCCCAACGGTCTGCAAACTCGGATATCCTTCCTCCAACCTGGGACGAATCGAGGTGAGTACCTTCATTTTGAACCCCGGAGAGGCCCGCGAAAGGAGAAACCACCTCCTCTACTAGTAGAAGGTCCCAGAGACTTCCCTCTGTTCTGCCAGTGCTTACCCTTACCACCTAAGAGGAAGAAGCAGAGGCAAGAGGATCAGTCCATAACTTCGTGGACGAAGTGGAAGGGCACTTGTTAGGCTTGGAAGGGCCCCAGCCTTCAGCAGAAGGTGGATCAAGTGGCAAAGCAGCAACTGATCTTTGGAATGCCACAGGACATCATCCCAGACCATTGCCACGGAATCATGAAATAGTCGCGGACCCTACAAAGAAGAGATTGAAGAGCAGCGTGTTGCACTTCAGGAAGGGAATGGCTAGTGTCCAACACTGCGTCCTGGCGAACTAATTCCAAATTAGCCATGTTATAGGCATGGGTGTGAGTAAGGTGCATAAGCCCCTTAGAAAGCACATGCAAAGGAGCCTGTATGTCATCAAACTTATCTGGAGGCAGATAAGCAGCCAAGGCAGATACAACATGATCCGAGAAAGAAAACATGCCCAGCATCTCTCTGGATAAGCCTAACAGGGATTCCAAAGTCGCCATAGGAATAACGGCCGACTTGGGCTTGGAAAGGCCGAGGGAGGAGGAGTCCTGATCCAAGACCGTGAACGCCTGGCAGACCGACGGATTGGCGGAATATTAGGAACGATAATGGACATGGGGCAAAAAGATATCAGCTCTAGTGAAGAATGAAGTCTTCATAGCCTTGGAACTCAACTTAAGAGTCCAATGCTTCAAAAGCCTCGACCACCTGTACCAACTGGTATGGTTCAAGACGCCCAGAAGCAGGTTGCTCCACAGACTGTAGGCGCGTGACTGATGACCACGGCCTGGCTGAAAGCTCCAACTGGTCTGACGGTTTAAGTTCCGGAAGGAACTCAAAAACAAAGTCAAGAGCCTCCCCCAAGTCAGAAGACTGATGGCTTCAAAGTCAGGTGAGTCTGACCCATGTCCAGAGTCAGAAGACACATAGTCCATCTCGGGCAAACCAGCTGATGCCTCCCATGATGTAGGAACACCAGGGGGATCAGAAAGCAGACTGCTTCCAATCCTAGAAGGCAGCATTGTCGTGTCTGGGGGCGCCTGGAAACCACTAATAGCCTCGCTGGAGGCAACAGGAAGGCTCTTGGAAAGAACCTGCGTGAGCAAGGAGAGGGCCTCCCTAAGCTAACAACCCGAATCTGCCGGTCCTATATGGGAAGGACCAGGCAAAGTGGCTTCGCATCTTAACCAGTGAAGGGTCACGATCTCGTGAACACCCAACGTGGAACGACAGGTGATGCCGAAGCATCTGAAGGCAGATGCTTATAGGGGTATGAAATACCTCGAGGATCAGGAGTGCAGGAACTCAGGAGAGTTGCCACAGACCTCTGAGGGACAGAAGGTCCAGGCTGCACAAAATGCAGTCCCGCAAAACTAGCTGACAGACCAGAGTGCAAGGACGGAAGCACAACAGAGTCCATGGTTACCCCACCATGGGCATCTGAATTCAAAGCAAAACCTTTGTGGCTCGATGGCTGATAGACCACAGCACAGGAATCGGCTGGCAACCCCTTCCGACTTCGCCAAGTTGAAGCCAGAGAAGGCTGGGGCCGACATCCCACGTCCAAATGAGCAGATATCCCTGCAGATCGCTACAAATCCCCCACAGAGGTCCTGGGCATAACACCCCCAACTATCAGAGGAAGGTGGCAGGAAATAAAGGCCCGGTGGGAACACAAAAGAACCCAAACAGCCAAGAGGGACCAATCAGGCAGAAATTCAACCCTCAACCAAGGGGAGAAATGCTGCCACAACAGGCCCCCACTGACACCTAACTCCAATAACAGCAATATCCAAAAGGAAAGCATATAAATATATGACTGTACAACAAAACATGTGGAGAATTTAATGAGAAAATACAATAAAAAACACAGCCCTGTATTATCCAATGGAAAACAATGGCTTATATCCAAAATTCAGCACAGGAATGTAGTGAAGAATGAGTGTATAGGATCACTGATTCAGTAGCAAAATTCAAATGCATCTTGTCAGTATGGCGGAAGAAAAAAGAATGGCACGTTGGTTATATGTCTGCACACTGGTACCAGAAAGCCGTGGATTTAGTACAGAGAAGAGTGTCCTCTACTGGGTGTGCGATGGCTGCACTCAACCCAGTTTTGGCTTATTTTTTCTTGGTGCTTTTGCACCACTTTTCTTTCCCAAATTGCTTAGGAAAGAACAAAACAGAGAGTATATTTCTGAGTTAGGGACTTCCACTGTAGTGCAAGTCTGTTGTAAACAATTGTGAGGTAGGTAGATAAGAAACCAAGATAGTAGCCTCCACTAACAAAATGGACAACAGAAAATGTGCCACCCTAATAAAACATGTTGTCACCCTAATAAAACATGCTGTCTGTGTGCACTAACACACCTATCATCATGACAATGACATAACAATTGTCTCTTCTGAGGTCCCCAGTCAAAGTCCTGCAAATTATGCCATTTTCAACATGGTATACTACCAATCTGCCTCAAACAGGAGCTAACCACGTTCTGACCCTGCATGGACAATGGAAACAGAATGCAACTGCAAGGTATACCAAAGTCATTGAAAAGTCATTTATGTCAAATTTCCTATAAAATGGACTAACCTTCACGTTGAAAATAATGTAAAATACAATTAATGTCGAGAATGATTTGAACAACAATTCCCAAATTCTCAATATCAGTTAGTTCCATGCCCCTCCTCCCCCATCCTCAAGTTTGTGTCACCCTTAATTTTCCCCCAATGCATTCCAAACCCCAAGAAAATCCTCAATGTTAATAGCAATCTGAAATCATTTACCTTTTTCTTTTTGATTAATTTTAATTAATCTTTAGAATTTGTGTGGAAGATTTGAATTTAGGCATATCCACTTCCTTTAACACCCTTCTTCCCATTCTGCTCTGTTCATGTTTTTATGGAAAACAAGCCAAAACCTTCTGAATTGCTTACAGGTGAACCATTAGTAGCAGTGATGTGAGAAAAATAATACAATCATACCATTTAAAGGTTGACCAATTTAACTTTTGTGATGTTTCTTGAATTACGTGATGTGGAGGGTAGTGGTAAAAAAGGCAATTTTTTTCTAAAAAGCTGCTCCTCCCAGATGTCCCGCAACTCTTTTTGTATTTTAAGAGCGTGTGACTATTAAAAAATAGCAGTGGAAATTTGCCCCCATCCTGAACTACGAGTCAAACTGTGGCACAGGACTCAGTGATAGAGGTAAATGTTAAAAGACACCATTCTGTCCTTGGACAAACCTGGGTGGTAAAGATGTAAGTTAATTTTTTGTGTGATCCATCCTTAATCCTCTGCACAATGATGTCAAATATTAAAATTTAAAGAAGTTTTTTCCAGAATGCAACTAGGAATTTAACAATTCAGTCTTTTTTGACAGAGCTCATTGAGCTCTGTAAAAATAAGATTGAGTCGGTTAAATTACTAGTTGCATTACGGGAAACATTAGCTGGTGAAATATCTTCCTTTGACATCAATTTGCTGAGGGTTAAGACTGTACCACAGAAAAAATTAATTTACAGAAAAAAATATTTTTCGATATCTATTTGTCAGGATAGATATAAGATTGATTTATGATTTATTGGTATTAATTCTTTACCTAACAGAATTGGTCGCAACCACCTGAGTAACTAACAAAGTGAGCAGTTAAAAAAAAACAATACTTTTCAAATGATTTCAATAAAATCATATCATGTGACTCAATTGGAACGAGCTCGTCGGGGGTCACTTGATACGGTTTTGTTGAAATTTGTTGAGAAATTTTTAAAAAACAATAATTAAAATAAGAAATTTTGATATCCTGTGTGTTTGGTTAGGGTTACTGTTTCTGCACAATGGTTTATTGTGACAGCAACATGGAGATGAAGTCAAGTTTAGTCTATTATTCATACCAATGTTGCCCATTTTAGAAGATTGCCAACAGAGCTGGTTTATCACAGTAAACAAGCTCTGCTTTACTACTTGGGGTTCATATGAAGCAGATATAAGACAATATCTCAATGCAAGTACCATGCATTATGCAGTACCTGTAAGTTTAAATCGACATCACTATGAATCATTAACGTTTTTGGATGTTTTAATTGCAATTAAAACATTGCAGTGCATATTATAAAAAGAATACTTACTGTTTCTTAGTAGGTACCATAATTATCTTATTTGTGGCAGCAAGGAAATCTAAGTTTCACTTGCACATGAAAACTTATATTTCATTGCAGTCACTCATGTGATAATTCTGAAGCCAACTCAAAAACAGTAGGCATCTTCTATGAATTTTTTATTTTTAACAGTACAGTGTCACCCACTAACATGTAATTGGAATCTTTTGAATAAATAACCCCATTAAGTGAATACAATTTTCAAATATCAAACCAAATCATTTACCATACCTTCAATACAAATTTGATCTATTAACCCTTTACCTAACGGATTGACTGCATCTGCCCACATAATATACAAATTCAGTAGTTGAAAAAAAAAAATTTCAACAAAACCATATCATTTGGCCCCTCATGATTTTGTAGAAATAGTTTGAAAGATTTGAAAAAAATAATATTTAAATTATTAAATTCTTATATCGTCTGCATTGGGTAAAGGGTTAATTGCATATAGGTTACAGAGTAAACTTGTGTTAATGAAATAATCTTGTAATATGTCAAGATATCACCAAATTCCCCTTCACTATAGACCTATATGGCCACAGTACATCCCAAATAGGCATTTAATCTTTGTATCTTGTTTGACAGAGCTCCATCAGCTTTTTTGTGAAAATAATTGAATAAATATTAATGAAAAGTTAGAACAGACTACAACTGGCAAACTAACTTAGCTGTGTACAAGCAATAAAATGGGTTATGACTAGCAGATAAGCGTAACCTATAGACAGGCTACACGTTTGAGACCTTATTTTAAGTTCCAAGTCCATTGCTCTTCTCGAAAAATGTTAACGTCTGAGGATGGACCTGACAACAGAAAGATGTGAAGGTTGAGAACCACCAGATCGCAGTGTAGTTTGTATGTTTTACCTTGAAACAAGAGGGCCTTCCACAGGTAATTGGCAAGGTATGTTGAGTAACGAAGATCTGAGAAGGTTGACCCATGATCTCTGAGGAAACAGAGGGGCCAGAATAATTTTGCAGGTTGTTTGATTTTCTGAAGCAACTGAAGTATAACCAGAGTCAGAGGAAAGGCATAACCGATGACACCTGTTCCAAGAAATGGACATATTGGCTATCGCAAAGGCTAATGGATCGGGGCATGAAGAGATGAATGTTTGAAGTTGTTTGTTCCATCTTGCAGTAAATAGATCTATCACATGATGTTCCCAAAGGCTGCTGATAGAAAGACTTTCCTGTTGACAGCCCACTGTGTTAGCAGAATTCTTCAATCCCCCGTTAGACCAAACATTAGAAAGCAGTGGGTTCACCTTGGTTCTATAGATAAGCTTCAAAAGTAAGAAAAATTATATGATCTAAATTGTTTGCTGTAGCCGTCAGGTTTTCTAGGAAGTAAAACTGGAGAAGCCAGTAAAGAGATGTCTGAGTGGAATCAAGTCTGTATCTGCTCCACACAGAAATTTAAATTTTATAATAAATTTCCTTTCTTATTATACCTGCCACAATTGTTTACTACATGCTTGCACTACAGTGGAAGTCCCTAACTCGGATAATATACTCTCTATTTTGATCTTTCCCAAGGGATTTGGGAAAGAAAAGTGGTGCAAAAGCACCAAGAAATGAAAGTGTCAATGACACTGTAGCTCAACTTGTCAAGACAAAGACATGTACATGTATAGTATGTGACACAGCAATGACAAACATCTAGGTAATGACCTGATAACAAAGGTACATATAAAGTATTGTAACGGTCTGTACATAAATACTGACCGTTGCCTGTAACAAATGTATAGGTAAAGTATTGTAAAGGTGGGTGACAGTCAGATGCTGAACTAGAAAAAATCTTTGAGTCCCAGAGTGGGTCTGACTGAACCCCAAAATATTTGTTCTCATAGCACAGTGATAACAAAGGCACCCCAAAACACACTCGTTCCTGTCCCAAGGTGAAAACAAAAGTACTCAAGACGTTTTGTGAAGATCAGTTCATAAATACGAGCTGTATAGAACTTGTGACAAAAAACTGATTGGACCTAATTTCGGTACAAAATGGCCACTGGCAGCCATCTTGACTTTTGGACCGTACCCAGAAACACTCATTCTTATCCCAAGGAGATAACAAAGGTACCCAAGAAGTTTTGTGAAGATCGGTTCATAAATACAGCCTCTACCCTGAGCCGTATTGACATGTGTGCTTACATTGTGTAAGTTGTACTGAATAAATCAAAGTTCATCTAATTTGCATAATTTCTGCACGAAAAAAAACCCTTACAATATGTGATGTATTCCATGTTACTAAACATTCATACAAAAATTTATTAAAATCAGAACTTTCATACAGAAGTTCTATACAAAAGACTGATTGCACTAATTTTGGTACAAAATGGCTGCTGGTGGCCATCTTGAATTTTGGACCACACCCAAAAACACTCGCTCTCATCCCACGGTGATAACAAAGGTACCCAAGAAGTTTCGTAAAGATTGGTTCATAAATATGGCCTCTAGTCTGAGCTGTATAGAAGTTGTGTACAAAAAACTGATTAGACCTAATTTCGGTACAAAATGGCCACTGGCAGCCATCTTGAATTTTAGACCGCACCCAGAAACACTCGTTCTCGTCCCAAGGTGATAACAAAGGTAACCAAGACATTTCGTGAAGATCAGTTCATAAATACAGACTTTAGTCTGAGCCGTATTGACATGTGTACTTACTGTGTGTAAGTCGCACTGAAAAAATCAAAGTTCATCTAATTTGCATAATTTCTGCACGAGAAAAAAACCCGTATTATATGTGATGCATCCCATGGTACTAAACATTCACACAAAAAAATTATTCAAATCAGGGCTTTCATATGGAAGTTCTGTGCAAAAATCTGATTGCACCTAATTTTGTACAAAATGGCTGCCATCGGCCATCTTGAATTTCGGACCGGACCCAAAAACACTCGTTCTCATCCCACGGTGATACCAAAGGTACCCAAGAAGTTTCGTAAAGATCGGTTCATAAATACGGCCTCTAGCCCGAGCCGTATTGGCATTTGCACTTACAGTGCTGAAAGTAACCCCAAAAAACATCAAAATTAGTCTAATTTGCACAATTTACGTACGAGAAAAAAACCCGTATTATATGTGATGTATCCCATGGTACTAAACATTCATACAAAAAATTATTCAAATCAGAGCTTTCATATGGAAGTTCTGTACAAAAAACAGATTTCTGCATCGTCGGTACAAAAAGGCAGCTGGCAGCCATCATGAATTTCGGACCGCACCCAAAAACACTCGTTCTCGTCCCACGGTCATAACAAAGGTACCCAAGAAGTTTCGTAAAGATCGGTTCATAAATACGGCCTCTAGCCCGAGCCATAGCAGCTTGGCACTTACATCTCTGAAAGTAACACTAAATAAATCAAAGTCAGTCTAATTTGCATAATTTACGCACGAGAAAAAAACCCGTATTATATGTGATGTATCCCATGGTACTAAACATTTATACAAAACTTTATTCAAATCAGAACTTTCATACAGAAGTTCTGTACAAAAAACTGATTTTTGCATCATCGGTACAAAATGGCCACTGGCAGCCATCTTGAATTTCGGACCACACCTAAAAACACTCGTTCCCGTCCCAGGGTCATAACAAAGGTACACAAGAAGTTTCGTAAAGATCGGTTCATAAATACGACCTCTAGCCCGAGCCATAGCCAATTGTTGACGTACGGACAGACGGACAGACGGACGGACGGACGGACAGACAGACAGACGACGGGCCATGACAATAGCTCAAATTTGACTTCGTCAAAGTTGAGCTAAAAATGAGCCAAAAAGTAGGGGACGCTCTTCTCCTAAAACATGTCCACGGCTTCCGGCACCAGTGCGCAGACAGTAACTAATGAATCATTCTTTTGAATCCGCCAACATTGAGTTATGTGATCAGCAGGGAGGATTCTTACCCGAATAAGAAGACAGGAGGGCCTCCATGTAAACAATTGTGGTAGGTACAATAAGAAAGGAAATTTACTCTAAAATTTAAATTTCTTATCAACCTACCTTACAACTGTTTACTACAGGCTGAATACGCAATAGGATGGAGGGAATCACGTAACCAACCCCCACATAACCCAATTGCACTGGAACAGTGGACAGAGAAAGAGGGCCCTAGGCCTATCAAACCATAACATCACAATCATTAGTAAAAGACATTGAGAGATGAGGCGTACGGTTCTGTGTGACACACAGACAGAAAGGACAGTAACAGCACAGAGCTGGAACTGACCTTGTAAGAAGCCTAATGGCTAGGGTAGACAACAGCCTGAGCAGAAGAAAGAGGTCCCAAAGCAAATAGGCCCTCTGACTGCTCCTGCAACTGACGCAGATAGAAGGTGGAGAAAGTAGAAGCATTTCTCCAGTAGGCTGCCTGCATAACATCCGACAACTTGACGGAGTTAGTATAAGCCCAAGAGGTAGACAATGCACGCACCTCGAGGGCAGAAATACGATTGGTAATACAATCGTCAGTTGCTAGACGAGCGTAAGCAGTGACAACACCAAGACAAATCCATCGAGAAAATGGATTGAAGAGAGATCTTCTGTCGACCAGGAATAAGAGACAGAAAAAATTGTTTCCTGCTTTTCCTAATGAACTGCGTCCGATTGAGATAAATGCGAATTGCACGAATCACACAGAGCAAAGGGCAATTACCCTCAGCAGAAGGAAGAGCCCTGATACAGATAGGAGGTGGAGTCATTTCTGGTATCTGATTCTTGGCCAGAAAGGAGCAATCAGTGGTAAACGTAACACTGTTGGGAGAGCTCCTGAAAAAGGCTGGATCAACCGAGAGGGCTTGAAGCTCACTAACCCATTTGGCCGAGACAAAAGCCATCAGAAAAGCCGTCTTGTATGTGAGAAAACGCATATCCACCTGGGATAAATAAAGGTTCGAACGACACACCCCACCCCCCCCCCCCCTCCCAAGCAAAAGCAGCACCCAAGAAAGATTCCATCTTGGGGTAAGCTGCAAAGTCATAGGCTTTTTCAAGGAGAAGTGCCGAACAAGCTTGGAGAGGTATGGATTAGTGCCGATAAGATGCTGTCCCACATACGAAAAGGTCTCCGAAAGCATGGACCTGTACCCTTTGATGGTAACAGACTGGAGACCCCGAGAATCAAACAGATATATCAGGAACTTTGCAATCTGTGAAATCGAAGGATTGGCATAATTAACAGAGTGATCGGCACACCATCGACAGAAGACCTTCCACTCAGCCACATAGGCTAAACCAGTGGAGTGCCTCATAGAAGAAGAAATGCACTCCACTGCTCGTCTCGTAAAACTTCTACAGAGGAGACAGGACTTGACAAAAGATATGCGTGAAGGCACAATGAAGTCGGGTCGACATGAAACCTCCTCGGGTGACCTTGGCAAAGAAGGTAGCGATGTAGAGGGAGACGTGCCGGAACCGCCGCCAACAGAGAGCAGAGCTGATTGATCCACACTCGCTGAGGTGACAAGAGAGCGATCAGAATGATTCGACAATTGCAGGTTCACATCTTGGCTAGAACCGCAGGCAGAATCGGAACCGGCAGGAAGGCGTAGCCGACAAGACGGTTCCAATCAAGTGACAGAGCGTCCGCGGCAAAAGCCAGAGGATCTGGACACAGGGACACAAATGAGTCGCAAAGAGATCGATGTGGGGACTGCGACTGGAACACCGCCCTGTGGAGCATCCACTCAGTGGAAACGACTCTGCCCCGTCGGGACAGGGAGTCGGCTAGGACATTCAGAGGACCAGGAATGTGACGAACCACCACTCCGGCATTGACATCCTGAGCGAGCAGTAAAAGATCCAGAGCCAATTCGTACATTAGAACCGAGTGCGTGCCGCCCTAGTTCCGAATGTAAGCAACCACCGTCGAATTGTCGGACAACAGAAGGACCTGACGATTCGAAAGGTGGGGCATCCACTGCCGGAAACTCAGAAGAAGAGCATGAAGCTCCTTCTGGTTGATGTGAAGAGCTGCTTGATCCTGGTCCCATGCCCCGTGAAGGGAAAAACTTAGAGGATCCAATGTCGCACCCCATCCGAGATCGCTGGCGTCTGCCATCAGAACACGATCAGACGTGGGTAAGTCCAACGGAACTCCCTGCATAATCCACAGAACATCCATCCAAGGGAGGTGACAATGAAGAGACTCCGGTAACTGAAGCACCAGATCTAGAGGATCAACATTCGGCCTCCAAAGACGGAGCAGAAAGTGTTGGAGAGGTTGGACATGCAGCCGACCTAGAGGAATGAGATCCATCACCGAACCGCAGAGACCGAGCAGCCGGAGAATACTCCAAGCTGTCGCAGACGTGGACTGGGACAGAGTCTGGGCAAAAGCTGAGGGAATCACAGCCCTTGCCCGGGGAACCTCCACCGTATTCAGCTGGGTAGGGAAGTCCATCCCCAGATGACAAAACGACTGAGAAGGGACCAGGTCTGACTTCTCATTGACTCTGAACCCTAGCGACGTGAGCAGGGTCAAGAGTGTGTCGACATTTGACTCCAGAAAGGCAGCATTGGAATGCCTCTGGAGGATATCATCTAGATATGCGAATCACCCTGGACTGTGTGCGATGGAACATGCGACATCAGTCGGGTGAAGGCCCAAGGAGCCAGGTTGAGGCCGAAAGGCATGACCTTGAACTGGTAAACTTGCCCCAGAAAAGCGAACCTGAGATACTTTTGCGATGTCCAATGAATCGGAACGTGAAAGTAAGCGTCTTGCAGGTCGATGCTGGAAGCAAAATCTCCCAGGTGAAAGCGAGCCGAGCTGAAAGTTTCCATGCTGAACTAGGGAGCAATGATAGACTGGTTCAGGATACTCAGATCTATAACCAGTCGGAGTCGGCCGTCCTTCTTCGCCACCAAGAACAGGCGGGAATAAAATCCCATCGATTGAATGTTCTTGATGACCTCGATCGCCCTCTTTGATAGGAGATTGTCTATCTCCATGATCAAAAGTTCCCGATGTGTAATGTCTAAAGGATCTTGTGTTGGAAGAGGCACTCTCGACAGAGTGGGGTGCCTCTGGAAGGATATCCACAATCTGGACCGAACAACATCTAACACCCAAGGATTGGATATGATTGTGGCCCAATGGTCTGCGAACTCTGATATCCTTCCTCCAACCTGGGACGAATCGAGGTGAGGACCTTCATTTCAAGCCCCGACGAGGCCCGGGAGAGGAGAACCGCCTCCTCTACCTCCTCATATGAAGAATCCTTAGTCCTCCCTCTAGCCTGCCGACGCTTACCCTTACCCTGTGAGTAAGAAGTAGAAACGGCGGCAGGAGGATCAGTCCTTGGCTTCGCAGAGGAAGCAGAAGGGTACCTGTTAGGCTTTGGATGGCCCCTGCCTCCAACAGAAGGCTGATCAAGCTGACGAAGCAGCAGCTGATCTTTGGAATGAGGTAGAACCGCATCCCAGACCGGCGCGACGGAACCATGGAATAGTCATGGACCCGCCAAAGAAGCAGATCGAAGAGCAGCGTGCTGCCCCTCAGGAAGGGAACGGCTTGTGTCCAACACAGTGTCCCGGCAAACTAATTCCAAGTTAGCCGTGTTACAGGCATGCGTGTGAGTAAGATGCATGAGCACCTTGGAAAGCACACGCAAAGGAGCCTTATGTCGTCAAACTTATCTGGCAGCAGATAAGCAGCTAAAGCAGAGACGATGAGATCTGAGAAAGAAAGCATACCCAGCATCTCTCTCGATAAGCTCAACAGGGACTCCAGAGTCGCCATAGGAATAACGGCCGATTTGGGCTTGGAAAGGGAGGTGGACTCCTGATCCAAGACCCACAAAGTCTGGCAGACTGACCAATTGGTGGAATCGTAGGAATGATAATGCACTGGAGGCAAAAAAGTGTCCGTCCTGGTGAAGAACGAAGTCCTCACAGCCTTGGAACTCTGCTTCGAGTCCAAAGCTGTAAACGCTTCAACCACCTGTACTGACTGGCACGGCCGAAGGTGCCCGGAAGCAGGTTGCACCACAGGCTGTAGGCACGCGACCGATGATCATGGCCTGGCTGACACTGTCGGCTGGTCTGACGGCTTGAGATCTGGAAGGAACTCAAAGACAAAGTCAAGAGCTGCCCCCAAGTCACAAGACTGTTGGCTCTCGACGTCGGGTATGTCTGACCCATCCTCTGAGTCGGAACACACATAGCCCATCATGGGAAAACCAGCCAATGCCTCCCATGGTGTAGGCACACCTGAGGGATCAGGAAGTGACCTGCTTCCAATCCCGGGAGGTGGTGCCGCGGGGGGCGCCTGGAAATGACTAGTAACCTCATTGGAGGCAACGGGAAGGCTCTTGGAATGAACCTGAGTGAGAAAGGAAAGGGACTCCCTAAGCTCCCGGGCGGTGTCGGCCGGTTCGACGTCAGAACGAATCGGCATAGTGGCTTCACTCCTGACCCTTTTAACCAGCGAAGGGTCATGATCCTCAAATACACCCGGCGTGGGGCGACGGGTGGCAGCCGAAACACCTGAAGGCAGAGGCGTATAGACATACCCTGAGGATCTACAGTACAGGAACCCAGGAGAGTCGTGGCGGACCTCTGAGGGACAGAAGGTCCAGGCTGCACAAAAAGTGTTGGTCCTGCAAAACTGGCCATGGGACCAGAGTGCTTGGATGGAAACGCAACAGAATCCATGGTGACCCCACCATGAACATCTGAATCCAATGAGAAAACTGCTGGGCTCGACAGCTGAGAGACCACAGCAGAGGGTTCAGTCGACAGCCCCTCCCGACTTCGCCGAGTTGAAGTCAGGGAAGGCTGAGGCCGATACCCCACGTCCACACTACCAGACATCCCTGCAGACCGCTGCAGGGATAAGCCGGACGGAGTCGCCGCGGACCTCTGAGGGACAGAAGGTCCAGGCTGCACAAAAAGTGTCGGTCCCGCAAAACTGGCCGTGGGACCAGAGTGCTTGAATGGAAACACAACAGAATCCATGGTGACCCCACCATGAACATCCGAATCCAATAAGAAAACTGCTGGGCTCGACGGCTGAGAGACCACAGCAGAGGATTTGGTCGGCAGCCCTTCCGACTTCGCCGAGTTGAAGTCAGGGAAGCCTGAGGCCGATACCCCACGTCCACGTTACCAGACATCTCCTCAGACCCCTACAGGGATAAGCCGCGACCAGCTGAAACGGTGACCAATGACATAGCAGACAGAACAGCAGTAGCAGCGGATACAACGGGAGCTGTTGAAACTGGTGGAAAAGTGGAGAGAGCAATCGAGCTCGGCTCCAAAGGAGGAGTCACAACCCTAGTGACAGCCTCAGATGTCGACTGGAGAGGGACCACAGTCCCGGAACCAGGCATCTCTTCACCAGACAACTCAATAGCTCCCAAAGTATCCACCATGGTTAAAGACTGCACATCCCCCACGGAGGGGGTATAACTCTAACCAGACATGGTCGTGTTGGGAGGCCCCGAATGACAGCGTTCCCCGTCCCCACAGGTGCGGGAGGAATGGCCACGAGAACACACCACATGCTTGGGCAAAAGGCATTGCCCTAAAGGAACAGTCCTGGGATTAACAGAGGTGAGAGCAGTAGAAGAAAAAGGTGAACTCAACAGATGTAGAATGCAGAACACCCCCAACTTCGAGAGAAAGGTGGCAGAAAATAAAGGACCGGCGGCAACACAACTGAACCCAGACGGCCGACAGGGACCCAAAAAACAGAAATTCTGCCCTCAACAGAGAGGAGTAAACCTGTTCATACAGCCCCCATTGACACCTAACTCCAATAATATTAATTATATCCAAAAGGATAACATAAATTTATGAACCGAAAATTTTTATGTCCGAACTGCATGGTACGCGAAAGTCATGAGCGAACACGGAGAATATATAAAATACAATGAAAATGTGGTCGAAAATAATAACGAGAATATATAAAACACAGTCCTGTTATTATACTATGATCAGAACCATAATTCCAGTTACGGGAAACCATTATCAACGAGTTGAATTATCACTGTTTCTTAATGTAAATATGGACGTCTCGCCACACGGGCGGACGAAAAAAGAATGATTCATTAGTTACTGCCTGCGCACTGGTACCGGAAGCCGTGAACCTATTTTAGGAGAAGAGCGTTCCCTACCGGGTGTGCGCCGGTAGCACTCGACCCAGTTTGGGCTTATTTTTTCTCGGTGCTTTTGCACCACTTTTCTTTCCCAAATCCACTGGGAAAGATCAAAATAGAGAGTATATTTTCCAAGTTCCACTGTAGTGCAAGCCTGTAGTAAACAATTGTAAGGTAGGTTGATAAGAAACAGAAGTTTCATAAACTGAGGTCGCTGCTTGACTAAAATAGAGGTAGAATGCTCTTATGAGGAGAGCTCTGGCCAATAGAAGACAGACAGGACAAATATGAGTCTGAAATTCCATTCACAGATGCTGAAAGGTGGTGGATGGGGTCAGAGCCATCTTGTGTATGTTGATGATGAACCCTGATGACTGTTACAGATTTAAGAGTTTTTGGACATCCTGAAGAAGAGTTTCCTTGTCAAAATGTCTGAAGAATATCATCCAGGTACGCAAAGTCAGAACTTCTGAAGTAGCTTTGGAAATGTGACATAATCGACTTCATGATCCGTGTCAATGACCAAGGAGGAAGCTTTAGTCTGAATCACATCACCCGGAATTGGTAAAAACCTCTTTTTACAGCAAACCTCAAGTATTTCCTAAACAAAGGATGAATCATTACATGAAAGTATGCATCTTTGAGGTCTAAGCTTGCCACAAAGTTGTTGGCTGGGATGCTGTTCCTCAATGACCAGATAATTTCAATGAAAAACTTTGGAGTGAGAATGAGCCCTCTTTGAGAGCATTAAGTTGACAGCATTGAGAAGACAGCCCTTATTCGTACAGTCAGACGGAAGATTTCTGAACGGGGGAGTTCTTGACAAAGGAGGTTTTCTTCTGATGTGAGGAAGAAGGGGTGTCGATGCATGATGAATCTCAGCTTCTGTGAGGCAAAAGATGATCCAAATGATGATGACCCTGAGATGACTTCTGTGGTCAGATTGTCTAATGATAATTAATGCTATGTGTTTCCTCAGGATGGAGTGCTGTTGATGACATAGTGGGGAAGGTGCTTTTGGTTATTCTGGATGATTCACTTGAAGGCAAAGCCAGTGAATTGCTGGGAGGGTACATTTTCTCTATGCTTGTACAAATGTACTAAGCGTTGTTCCAACCAAACCTACAGATGATGACCCCACCCCTTGTGAGCTGGCATCAGTCAAACTGTCAGCAATCCTTGTCCCCAAGGCTGCTGCAGATGACTTATTATTTATGTTTCCCACTGATATCGGAGAATCAAATTCAAGCATTATTCTCAAGGACTTCAACAGCAGTTTTAAAGGACTATCAAGATTGTACAAATTGGGAAAATAATCATTTTGTTCAGCTGCTGTTCTCCTAAAAAGATATAGGATGACCGATTTTTCATTCACCTACATTATTAGATCTTACAAATATCAACTCAAATCGTAATTTTACTCTTTTGTTAACTCTTCCAGAACCATGATCTACTATGAATTCATTGATAAAACCTACTGTTATGATGACATGACAACGAAACGTGGTGATGTAACCAAGGCTGGAAATAAGCAGACTATCAACTGCAGAATCAGATCCCCATAGGGTGAATTTGGTGATGCTACCTTGCTCAGCAGGATAGATTTACTAAATTTACCCTCTGTGAACCTCACTTTGAATCAAGGTCTCAGGCATAAACAGAAAGAGGTCCCCAGACCTAAGAGAATAAATTGGGGGATTCTATCCCCCTATATGAGATAGCATCATCAAATTCCCGCTCTGGGGATCTCATTCTGCAAATGACAGATTGCTTACACTACGATACAAGCGACGATTACATGAATCACCCAGGTCCAAGGAACTGTGTCTCAAGATCACTCAAAAATTGCTGATGATTGTTGGAGAGTATTTCTGTGTCTGACATTTGATTAAAAACTCTGACAGTGCGAGATGAATGGATTATCTACATGAATATTGATTGGTTTCAGGGACCATAATGCAAAACAGATTAGGTGATATTTGCTGTACAGCATGTGTAAATGCTTCACAATTACTGCCAACAGATTTGAACAACAACCTTTTCAAAGAATTTGGAATAACTTTTCCCAAAGTTGTGAAAAGAAACTATTAAAAATATTAATACTAAATAAAGTTACGCCGACCATTTTCACCTCTTTGCGAAATGCTTCACAATTTATTATTACTGATTTAAATGACAACAATTTCAAAATACACAATCAATTTTCTCCATAGTTGTGAAAACAAGATTACATGTATATATTAATATTAAATAGGGACTTTAGCACAACCTTATTTAATATAAATTTATATATTTCTATGCATTTTTCACAGAATGCGTAATCTATTCAGTTCGGAGATTGCCTTCCATCGCTGATTTTTTCCGAAGTTTATCCTAAGATTATAAACTGAGAGAGAGGACAAAAAACTAATTTCCTCTGTTACATAAATGTAGAGTTAGGTTATTCATATTGCCAAGCTGGCCCAAGTGATTCTGCTGGAATATTAATTTGAAGTTAACATGTTCAAAACAATAGGCTGCTGAGAGTCTGAGAACAAAAGAAGCTTTAAACAATAACAAGTAGTTGTTTGCTTATGTCACTGGTCGCTAATGCCCCTGTCGTAACTGTCTTATTAAAAGATTATTGCTACAGGTTTTAATTACTAAACAAACTATTGTAATCATTGTCACCAGTGCAAGTTCAATAGATTTAGTGAGGTGTGACTTCTGTATCCACTGTCGATTTTGAGAGCTTGTGTCAAATTTGTTACATGTACATACTTGGTTTGCAGGACTTTATTGTAAGGTTAATAATTTGTCTTCAATGCATTAAATGTGAGATGATGGGCAGCATAAGTTAATTATGACACCTACACTCAAGAGTGGAGTTTCCTGTCACACAGTTTCTGATTTAGTTCAGAAGTCTCTTCACTAACTTTTTAAATATTTCTTTTTTTTGTGCAGTTTCACACTGAACTTGATCTATTATCTGGGTGGAATTCACACTCAGTGGGTGTTTTCAAATCTGTCCAAAATCATTGTACTTTGCAGTTTGTACCAGATTACTGGACAACACCGGCCAAAAATAGGTTGTCCACAAATATAAGATGATGTTTGATTCAATTTAATGGATGGGTCAGTCTGCATAGGAGCGAAGTGTACTTGCACTGAATAGAAAAATGTCTGGATTCTCGAACACGTGTTGACATTTGTGAAACACTTAGCTCTCATGTAAAAATACAGGCTACTCGTTGTTATTGCTGAATAAAACGTTGAAACTTACTTTCCTTGTTGTCTGTCCTACACATATACGCCTTCCTTTAACTAACTATTTATCTTAGAAAGTGTATGCGATAATCAGAAAATCAAATTACCTAAAAAGGACCGTCTTTCTGGTGATTGGATGCACAACCACAAGATTGACTGATTGACTGATGTTTGCTGCAGTGATAAATAGCATACAGTATTTTTTGTATATGAAGGAAATAGTTCAATTCCAGAACCACACGACTGGTGGAAATGGCTCTTTTTTAAATGTATTTTTCTTAATTCTTGATTGATAACTTCTTAGTCAACAGCAATCATTGTTACTGACTCGATCGTGATGGTGACATGACGAAATGGAGAAGAGGTGGGTACTGGGTGGGGACACAACCTCATCGGGCCGCATATCCCCCCCCCCCCCCCCCCATAATGTTCAATACGATGTTTTTTTTAAATCAATATTTAATTATTTAACTCTTGCCACAGCAGCCTTATGTACATATAAATAGAAGACTATATACACTCACTTGTAGGTATGGCCTACATGAAAAATTCTGTTTGCCCCGAAAACACAGATTATGGACAATCACTGACAAGAACTCGTTCCAGTGCTGTGCCACAATCCATACTTTTGAGGGAAGAAGTTCATCAACAATGAAATCTAAAAATCTAATTGGCGATTCACCTATGGGGGAAGGGGGGGGGGGGGTGCGTGGTTCGCCTATAGATAGTTAATTTTATGGCAGACATAGACCTAATAATGTGAATGTATCTCATTGGATGCAAGGGCGGAGCTAGGATTCTCTTATGGAAGAGGGGGTGCACCCTCCCTAGAGTAAGAGTCCGGGGCCCTCCCACATCGGAAAAAGTTTTAAAAATCTAGTGCTCTTGAGAGTGTCTAGGGTAAAATTTGCTTCCAGCTGGAAGTAAATGTCTGTGAACATTTCACAACATTCCCCAAATTAACCGAACACTGTATATAATTGTTTTGCCTCCATCAGCAACAGTTGGACGCAAGGAAAGACAAAACGTTGCTTAAAATATTTGATGCATGAATTGGCGGAGATAACATTTAGACTATCTAAAAAAAATTGCCCGAATTCATGAAGATCATGAATAATCTATTGGTGTGGCTTTTAATCCCCAACATGGCAATACCCATGGAACGTATTAGATGCCCACACCATATTTTTTTTCTGAGTCACTTACCGTGGACAAATTTTGTTGTCTTTTCACCATGGGCACGAGGAAAAGTGCAATTCCACGGCAACTGTACTGTACCATAGCCTATTCCTCCCAATCTCCCTAATAATAAAACATTCTTTTCCTCATCTTGTTCTCACAGGTTCGCAGCACAAGTTGAGAAATCAAAAAAAAAAATGATATCTGATAGCATTTTTGATGGATGCTGTTATGCCCCCATAATAGAATATAAATATAGACATTTATATTTATATTCTATTATGGAGGTATGACAGCATCAATCCAAAAATGCTATCAGATATGTTTTGTTTTTTTTATTTCTCAGCTTGTGTGGAGTACCTGTGTTCGTTCTTGCAGTCAATGTGACGTGTTATCGATTGTTTGAAGGATTAAATACGGATGGGGGAGGGTAATCAAAAGTCAACTCTAACCACTTGTTTTTTTTCCAATCAGTACATGCACGCTCACAGAAAAATGTGAACTGTAGGCCAACATGTAGCCTAAACTGTTTAAAATGAACAACACTGTCGCAATGATGTTTGAATAGAAATAATTGAAATTGAGTTTGCTGTGACATTAATTTAACATACATGTATAATATTATGTGGACGTTTTTTGTTCTCAACATTTTAAAACCTGTATGTTAAATCAGCGTGGGGTGATTGTAAAATTCAAGAAGAATTGTCAGTGTAATGTATTGCTCATTAATGTTATTTTCAAGGTGAAATTGTAGCCAGAATAAAATGTGCACGTGTCTATATGACTGCATTGTTTTTTTTAGTTGGAGTTGATGAACAAAAGTTAATTACAACTAATCCTTTACACAATTATCTCTGAGATTACGCAACATGTGCTAATAATCCTTTCCTCTTGAAATTCCTCACTGGATTTAATTATTGCTAACACAGTCAGCATAATATCGGACAGGTTTAATTCTTTTCTCTTAACTCAGACCTGGGCGATTCATGTAATCATCACTTGCAGCGTAGTGTATATACAGGTTTGGATGTAACACACTTTTGGAAAGAGCTCTCTGCACCCTTTCCAAAAGTGTATTACATCACAACACCTTGTCAGATTACTGACAGAAACTTATGAAATGAACTACTGTGTTCTAGAAGCTATACATGAGACAGAAGGTCAAAAAAAATTTCTTATCTCTGAGGTTATAGGTAAACTGAATTCAAGTACTTTTCTAGGAAGGTGGTGGAAATTCAAGTACTTTTCAAGGATAGAAACAAATTAAAGCACTTTTAAAGGAGGAGCCAAATTTCAGGGACTTTTCATTTCAGTGGGAGCCCTGTTATTCATGAGCACTTTCATTGTCAGATCTCTAACAACCAAAACAGCCTCTGAGGATACAAAGTCTGTTGTGGATGGAAGAACCTCAAATGAAGTAGACCTATGCACCATTGAATTTTCTGACAAGCCTCTTGGAATGGAAGAAGGATCTATGATAAGAATCACACTTGGGCGATAATTTAGGCATATTTAGGATCCAAACCCAAAATAAATGTTTGAATCTAAGACCAACATTTCTGATCCAATTTTGCACAAACATCACAAGTTTGTTGTGCATAACAGCCAGTGCAGATCAAGCAAGACAGATGGTTTCACTGCTTGACTTTTTGGTAAAACAAATTAAGCAAAAAGTTTTCATATTTCGAAAAATTCAGATGCATCCATTTCGGAAACAAGAAAAACAAAATGCCAAATCTTGAAGAAAATGAGCTCAAAAATAAAAATGTAATCAGAAGTCATTTATATATATATATACATAAGCTAGCACCGTAAATAAGAAAAAAATATTTTTGGACTAACAAAGGTCTGTGAACACTAAGTGACCCAAAACCACAATCAGCAGGAAATAGCATAAGATTCTGATTGTGGTCAAAACGTTACAAATTGCATGAACAACTCAGACAAGGCATAACAATTTAAATTTCATAGTAAATTTCCTTTCTTATTATACCTACCACAATTGTTTACTGCAGGCTTGAACTACAGAGGAAAACCCTAACTCGGAAAATATACTCTCTATTTTGATCTTTCCTATGCGATTTGGGAAAGAAAGTGGTGCAAAGGCACCAAGAAAAAATAAGCCAAAACTGGGTTGAGCGCCACCGGTGCACACCCAGTAGGGGATGCTCTTCTCTTAGTACAAATCCACGGCTTCCGGAAAACCAATGCGCAGACAGTAACTAATGAATCATTCTTTTGAATCCGCCAACATTGGAGTTATGTGATCAGCGGGGAGGAAGGATTCTTACCCGAAAAAGAAGATGGGAGGGCCTCCATGTTGACAATTGTGGTAGGTATAATAAGAAAGGAAATTTACTATAAAATTTAAATTTCTTATCAACCTACCTTACAATTGTTTACTACAGGCTGAATAGACAATAGGATGGAGAGAATCACATAACCAATCCCCACATAACCCAATTGCACTGGAACCGTGGACAGAGGAAGAGGTCCCAAGGCCTATCAAACCATAGCATCACAATCATTAGTAAAAGACAATGAGAGAAGAGGTGTAGGGTTCTGTGCAACGCACAGACAGAATTATTTATTTATTGGTGTTTTAAGGTCACATATTTCTGCACAATGGCTAATCATGACCACGACAGTTTTACGGGTGAAGGAAGACGGAGTACCCGGAGAGAACCACCGAGCAACTGTCAGCTCCCCAACATACCAACTCCACACAAGGAGGGTTAGCATTGGTTGAAGACAGGTGCACCATCAACGTGCAGTACGTCTTAGTACACAGCGTCACCGTGCCCCCACGTGGGCAATAGGGGTGAAGTGTCTTGCCCAAGGACACAACGTGGTTGCCACAGGTGGGATTCGAACCGAGGACCTCTCGGCTTGCAGCCTGAACCTCTACCAACTGATCCACCGCACCCCCGCACAGACAGAAAGGGCAGTAACAGCACAGAGCTGGAACTAACCTTGTAAGAAGCCTAATTGCTTGGGTAGACAACAGCCTGAGCAGAGGAAATAGGGCCCATAGTAAAAAGGTCCTCCGACTGCTCCTGCAACTGACACAGATAGGTGAAGAAAGTAGCATTTCTCCAGTAGGCTGCCTGCATAACATCCTACAACTTGACAGAGTTAGTATAAGCCCAAGAGGTAGACAATGCATGTACCTCGTGGGCAGAAATACGATTGGTAATACAATCATCAGTCGCTAGACGAGCGTAAGCCATGCGAATAGCAAGACAAATCCATCAAGAAATGGACTGAGAAGAGATCTTCTGTCGACCAGGAATAAGAGACAGAAAAAAAAATTTGTTTCCTGCCTTTCCTAATAAACTGCGTCCAATTGAGATAAATGCGAATTGCATGAAATGGACAGAGAAAAGGGCGGTTGCCCTCAGCAGAAGGAAGAGCCCTGATACAGATACAAGGTGGAGTAGTTTCTGGTATCTGATTCTTGGCCAGAAAGGAGCAATCAGTGGTAAACGTAACATTGTTGGGAGAGCTCCTGAAAAACGCCAGGTCAACTGAGAGGGTGTGAAGCTCATTAACCCGTCTGGCTGAGGCAAAAGCCATCAGAAAAGCCGCCTTGTATGTGAGAAAACGCATATCCACCTGGGATAAAGGTTCGAACGGCGCACCCAATAAGCAAAACAGCACCCAAGAAAGATTCCATCTTGGGGTAAGCTGCAAAGTCCTAGGCTTTTTCAAGGAAAAGTGCCGAACAAGCTTGGAGAGGTATGGATTAGTGCCGATATGATGCTATCCCACATACGAAAAGGTCTCCGAAAGCATGGACCTGTACCCTTTGATGGTAACAGGCTGGAGACCCCGAGAATCAAAGAGATATATCAGAAACTCCACAATCTATGAAATCGAAGGATTGGCATAATCAACAGAGTGATCGGCACACCATCGACAGAAGACCTTCCACTTAGCCGCATAGGTTAAACCAGTGGAGTGCCTCCTTGAAGAAATGCACTCCACTGCTCGTCTCGAAAAAACCTCTACAGAGGAAACAGGGCCGGACAAAAGATATGCGTGGAGGCACAATGAAGTCGGGTCGACGTGAAACCTCCTTGGGTGACCTCGGCAAAGAAGGTCGCGACGTAGAGGGAGACGTGCCGGAACCGCCGCCAACAGGGAGCGGAGCTGATTCATCCACACCCACTGAGGCAACAGGGGAGAGATCAGAACGATTCGACAACTGCAGGTTCGAATCTTGGTTAGAACCTGAGGCAGAATCGAACCGGTGGGAAGGCGTAGCTGACAAGACCGATCCAATCAAGTGACAGAGCGTCCACGGTGAAAGCCAGAGGATTTGGACATGGGGACACGAAAGTGTCCACCAGATGGTTCCAACGAGTCACAAAGAGATCGATGTGGGGATGATCCCAGAGATCGCAAAGCGACTGGAACACTGCCCTGTGGAGCATCCACTCAGCAGGGTGTGTTTGGTTTTTTTATAATTGATTAGCAGTTTTCTCGCGGGTGGGAGAAATTGATTAGCAATACCCAGATTTTGATTAGCAGTTTTTCAGAGGGCAACTATTTTACATAAATTAAAGAATTGTTAAATATAAGACTTATCTGACTTTCAAAACAAACCCATACATCAGCTCAATCATGGACATGTTAGCTTTAAATGTACTATGCATTACCATATTTATTCGAAGAATTGATAGGCCTACACTCTTTGTATTGATACACCTTAATTTTTCAGAAAAATAATTTTTAAAACTACTCTTATTATTGATACAGTTCAAAAATTATTTTTCCGAATTCATCTTAAGTATTGATACAGGCTGAACGGGAAGGTTCGACGGCCCAACGCATTTGTTTTTATACTTCGTTTTGAGCACAGTTGTAGCCTATGTACCATATTTATTAAAAGATATATGTCAACAGAGTTTGTTATTACTTTCGCCAGGTAGGTAATTTGTTGATACTTTTGATGCATCATATTTATTAAAAGATATATGTCAAACGTGTTTGTTATTACTCACGCCGGTGAAAGACTGGAAGTCACAGAGCATGTTTTCAAGGTAAGATCGAAGTAAGTTGAATTCAAATTGCACGTAATTTTTGAAGCGATCACATTTTTCTTCTCATCTGTTTCCAGATGCACGTTTAGCCAGGTGCCATCTGGATCCAACTCCGTTTTCCAACGTAGGGCTGTACTTTTTTTTACAGACATTTCTAAATACAGGTGGGTTAATTTTCACGTGTTCAATAACCACAATTGATTTGTATAAAAAAAGAACGGCTGCCGGATTCCTGGAAAACAGCTGCCGATTCTATGAATACAACCGCCATGTCATGCGGTCGATGCATGATCGACAGAAGCGGCGTAACTCTGTTTGGCTATCGGGTCCACTGTTCGGTATTACTAACGAAATACACGATTCGCGATTTGCGATCCAAAACGGGAAAACGATTCGCAGGCGCTTAATTTTGGTTCGCATTTTGCGATGCGAACCCGGTCATTACACACCCTGCTCAGTGGAAATGACCCTGCCTCATCGGGACAGGGAGTCGGCTAGGACGTTCAGACGCCCGGAAATGTGACAAACCACCACTCCGGCGTTGATATCCGGAGCGAGCAGTAGAATATCCCGAGCCAATTTGTACATGGGAACTGAGTGCGTGCTGCCCTGGTTCCAAATGTAAACAACCACTGTCGAATTGTCAGACAACAGAAAGACCTGGCGATTCGAAAGGTGGGCGATCCACTGCCGGATACTCAGAAGAAGAGCAAGAAGCTCCTTCTGGTTGATGTGAAGAGCTGCTTGATCCTGGTCCCATGCCCTGTGAAGGGAAAGACCTAGAGGATCCAACGTCGCCCCCCATCCGAGATCGCTGGCGTCTGCCATCAGAACACGATTGGACGTGGGTAAGACCAATGGAACTCCCTGCATAATCCACTGAACATCCGTCCAGGGAAGAAGGTGACGATGAAGAGACTCCGGTAACTGAAGCACCAGATCCAGAGGATCGACATTCAGCCTCCAACGACTGAGCAGAAAATGCTGGAGAGGTCTGACATGCAGCCGGCCTAGAGGAATGAGATCCATCACCAAACCACAGAGACAGAGCAGCCGGAGAAGACTCAAGCTGTCGCGGACGTGGACTGGGACAGAGTTAGGGCAAAAGCTGAGAGAATCACAGCCCTTGCCCAGGGGACCGCCACCGTATTCAGCTGAGTACGGAAGTCCATCTCCAGATGACAAAACGACTGAGAAGGGACCAGGTCCGACTTCTCCCCGTTGACTCTGAACCCTAGCAACATGAGCAGGCTCAACAGTGTGTCGCCATCTGACTCCAAAAAGGCAGCATTAGAATGCCTCTGGAGGTTATTGTCTAGATATACCGAAGTAGTCACCCTGGACTGTGTGCAATGTAAGGCTAACACATGCAACATCAGTCGGGTGAAGGCCCAAGGAGCCAGGTTGAGCCTGAACCGTCGCCATGGAACCATGGAATAGTTGCGGACCCGCCGAAAAAGCAGATCGAAGAGCAGGAAGGGAAAGGCGTATGTCCAACACAGCATCCCTGCGAACTAATTCCAAGTTAGCTGTGTTACAGGCATGTGTGTGCATGAGCGAATTGGAAAGCACACGCAAAGGAGCCTGTACGTCAGATAAGCAGCTAAAGCAGAGACAACATGATCCGAGAGAGAAAGAATGCCAAGCATATCTCTCGATAAGCCCAACAGGGACTCCAGAGCCGCCATAGGAATAACGGCCGACTTGAGCTTGGAGAGCCAGAGGGAGGTGGACTCCTGATCCAAGACCGTCAAAGTCTGGCAGACTGACGGATTGGCGGAATCGTAGGAACGATAACGCACTGGAGGCAAAAAAGTGTCAACCCTGGTGAAGAACGAAGTCTTCATAGCCTTGGAACTCAGCTCAGAGTCCAAAGCTGAAAACGCTTCAACCACCTGTACAGACTGGCACGGTCGAAGGCACCCAGAAGCAGGTTGCTCCACAGGCTGTAGGCGCGACCGATGATCGCAGCCTGGCTGATACCACCAGCTGGTTTGATGGTTTGAGATCTAGAAGGAACCCAAACACAAAGTCAAGAGCTGCCCCCAATTCAGAAGACTGTTGGCTCTCGATGTCAGGTATGTCGGTCTCATCCTCTGAGTCGGAAGACACATAGCCCATCATTGGCAAACCATCCGATGCCTCCCATGGTGTAAGCACACCTGAGGGACCAGAAAGCGGCCTGCTTCCGATCCCGGGAGGTGGCGCCGCAGTGGGGCACCTGGAAACCACTAGTAGCCTTGCTGGAAACAATGGGAAGGTTCCTGGAAAGAACCTGAGTGAGCAAGGAGAGGGCCTCCCTAAGCTAACGGCCCATGTCGGCCGGTTCAACCAGGGAACAAACTGGCAAAGTGGCTTCACTCCTGACCCTTTTAACCAACGAAGGGTCACGATCCTCAAATACACCCGATGCGGGGTGACGGGTGGCAGGCGAAACATCTAAAGGCAGATGTGTATAGGGGTATGACATACCTCGAGGATCTACAGAGCGGGAACTCAGGAGAATCACCACGGACCTCTGGGGGACAGAAGGTTCAGGTTGCACAAAAGGCATTGGTCCCACAAAACTGGCCATGGGACCAGAGCGCATGGATGGAAACGTGCGTGGCCCCACCATGAACATCCGAATCCAATGAGAAAACTGCGGTGCTCTACGGCTGAGAGACCACAGCAGAGGGTTCGGCTGGCAGCTCCATCCGATTTTGCCGACTTGAAGTCAGGGAATGCTGAGGCCGATACCCCTCATCCACACTACCAGACATCTCTGCAGTCCCCTGCAGGGATAAAACTGCTGTGCTCAACGGCTGAGAGGCCACAGCAGATGGTTCGGTTGGCAGCCCCTTCCAACTTCGCCAAGTTGAAGTCAGGGAAGGCCGAGGCCGATACCCCACATCCACACTACCAGAGATGCATCTCTGCAGACCCCTGCAGAGATAAGCTGAGGCCGGCTGAAACGGTGACCGATGATGTTGCAGACGGAACAGCAGTAGCAGCATATACAATGGGAGCTGTTGAAACTGGTGGAAAAGGGGAGAGAGCAACCTAGCTCGGCTCCAAAGGAGGAGACACAACCCTAGTGACAGCCTCAGATGTCGACTGGAGAGGGACCACAGTCCCGGAACCAGGCATCTCTTCACTAGACAACTCAATAGCTCCCGCAGTATCCACCACAGAAAAAGACTGCACATCCCCCACGGAGAGGGGTATAACTCTCACCAGACGTGGTTGTGTCGGGAGACCCCAAACGACAGCATTCCCTCTCCCCGTGGGTGGGGGAGGAACGGCCACGAAAACGCACCACATGCTCGGGCAAAAGGCATTGCCCTCAAGAAACAGTCCTGGGCAAAACAGAGATGAGAGCAGTAGAAGAAAAAGGTAAACTCAACAGATGTAGAAAGTAGAAGAACACCCCCAACTACGAGAGAAAGGTTGCAGAAAAAAGGACCGGCGGGAACACAACTGAACCCCGACGGCCGACAGGGACCAAAAAACAGAAATCCTGTCCATACAGCCCCCCATTGACACCTAACTCCAATAATAATAATAATAATAATATCCAAAAGGATAACATAAATTTGACAACCGAAAAAATTATGTCCGAACCGCACGGTACGCGAAAGTCGCGTGCGAACACAGAGAATATATAAAATACAATGAAAATGTGGTTGAAAATAATAACGAGAATATATAAAACACAGTCCTGTTATTATAAGATCCTCAGATCCATAATTCCAGTCACAGGTAATCATTATCAAAGAGTTGAATTATCACTGTTTCTGAATGCAAATGGAGGGCCTGCCACATGGGCAGACGAAAAAAGAATGATTCATTAGTTACTGCCTGGCAACTGGTTTTCCGGAAGCCATGGATTTGTACAAAGAGAAGAGCGTCCCCTACTGGGTGTGTGCCGGTGCCGCTCGACCCAGTTTTGGCTTATTTTTTCTTGGTGCTTTTGCACGACTTTCTTTCCCAAATGGCTTGGGAAAGATCAAAATAGAGAGTATATTTTCCAAGTTAGGGTCTTCCACTGTAGTGCAAGCCTGTAGTAAACAATTGAAAGGTAGGTTGATAATAAATTTCATTTACTACTGAATTAGAATACCTAAGCAACAAGAACAGTTATAGACGTGATACAATACGTCCAAAAGCCTCATAAATTTAACAACATTATATGAGCCCGGAGTGGAAAAAGACATGACATGATCAACATTGATTTATTTGTAATTAATATTAAAATTTTTTAGTAAATTTTGTTTCTTAACATACCTACCACAATTGTTTACAATTGGCTGTAATGTAAGTGCAAGCCCTACTTCGGAACTAACTCAAGCTTTTAAGAAACTTTTCCAAACAAGCTGGAAAAGTAATAGAGTGCAAAAGCACGAAAAAGATCGAAAAAGGGTTGAGCGAGACCAGCGCTCGAAATTACAGGTACTCTCTCTGCACACCTCTTGCATTTACCGAGTGCATGCGCAACAACCGTGACGTCAATTCCGTATTTCCGTCAACGAGAAGTTTGTGATTTAGCAGGGAGGCATCAATATCAAAGATATCCCCAAGGAGGGTGGGCCTCCGGTAAACAATTGTGGTAGGTATGTTAAGAAACAAAATTTACTAAAAAATTTTAATTTCTTTTCAACCTACTCACAATTGTTTACAATTGGCTGAATAAACAATAGGAGGAGGTGAATCACATAACCAATATCAACAAGAGCAGCAGAAAGAAAAGCAAGGAGGGCAGAGAACAATAGCGAAACCTGTAATGAAGATAGAGAGAAGGCACCTGAAAAGAACAAGGCTGAGCAAAGCACAACCTCAAGAAAAACAATTTAGCGAGGGTGCACAACAGCGTGAGCAGCAACGAGAGGGTCTAAAGAATAAAGGTCCTCAGACTGCTGACGTAGGTGGCGGAGTTAAAAGGAGGAGAAGGTAGAAGCATTCCTCCAGTAAGCCGCATTCATAACATCCCGGAGTGAAACAGAATTGGAGAACGCCCAGGATGTAGAAATGGCACGAACCTCATGAGCATTAAACCAGTTAAAAACAAGATCCGAAGCAGACAAGCGGGAATAAGCCAGCTTGATTGCAAGACAGATCCACCTGGAAATAGAATGGGAAGCGATAGACTGCCTCTTAGGAATGAGAGACAAAGAATCTCTTCTGACCCCTCCTAATGAACTGAGTGTGATTAATGTAAGTCTTGATCGCACGTACAGGACAAAGAAGAGGTCTCCGACCATCGACAGCGGGGAGAGCCCGAATGCAGATGGGAGGAGGTACCGAATCAGGAAGTTGATTCTTAGCCAGAAAAGAGCAATCAGTAGTGAAGGTGACACTGTTAGCCTCATTTCGGTAGAAACCTGAATCAACGCATGAAGCTCACTGACTCGTCGAGCAGAAGCAAACGCTAGAAGGAAAGCCGTCTTATAGGTGAGAAAACACATATCGGTCTCAGATAAAGGCTCGAATGGTGACCCCTCCAAACAGTGCAACACCCATGCCAAGTTCCACTTGGGTGTAAAATGCAAAACTCGAGGCCTCTTGAAAGAAAAGTGCCGAATGAGTTTGGAGAGAAAAACATTTCGACCGATGCACCGCTTTCCCACATAAGAGAAAGTATCAGACAGCATAGACCGATAGCCCTTAATCGTAATAGGCTGAAGGCCCTTGGAGTCAAAAAGATATACCAGAAAATCCGCAATTTGAGCAACTCACGGTAATCCACATTGTGATCCGCACACCAGCGGCAGAAAACCTTCCACTTTGCAGCATAAGTCATGCCAGTGGAATGTCGCCGCGATGCAGAAATGCACTCCACTGTTCGTCTCGAAAAACCTCTACGTCGGAGACAGGACCTGATAAAAAACAGGCATGAAGGGACAGGCTCGCCAGGTTGTGATGTGTATGGGATGACCCTGGGAAAGAAGATCGTGACGTAGAGGTAGACGAATCGGCCGATCTGCCAACAGAGGCCGCAGCAAATTGATCCACACCCTCTGTGGAGACAGAGGTGTGATCAGAATGATCCTGCAACTGCAAGCACGAATCTTCGCTAATACTTGAGGAAGAATTGGTGCAGGAGGGAAGGCATAGCCGATCCAACCTGTCCAGTCCAGGGACAGAGCATCTACCGCAAATGCCAGAGGATCTGGACAAGGGGAGACAAAGGTATCTACCTGATGATTCCAGTGAGTAGCGAAAAGGTCGACCTGAGACGGCCCCACTGCTCGCAAATCGCCTGAAACACTGACGATGTAGCACCCATTCGGTTGGAAGGACACTGTCGAGTCGGGACAGGGAGTCTGCTAGGACGATGAGACACCCGGGAATGTGTCGAATGGACACCCGGGCGTTTACATCCAGCGCCAACAGAAAAAGATCCCGAGATAGCCGATACATGGGAATCGAATGTGTGCCTCCTTGATTCCGTATGTAGCCCACTACTGTCGAATTGTCCGAAAGAAGTAGGACAATATGGTCCGACAGGTGAGGGACCCAAAGCCAAAAATTCAACAGAAGAGCAAGGAGCTCCTTCTGGTTGATATGAAGGCCCACCTGCTCGCTGTCCCACTCGCTGTGAGTGGACAGACCGAGAGGATCCAAAGTCCCACCCCAGCCCCGATCGCTGGCATCCACAGTAAGGATGCAATTGGCCAAAGGAAGATCCAACGGAACACCCTGTGTCAGCCAGGGAACATCGGCCCAAGGGTGGAGGTGACAAAGCAGGGACCGAGGAATAGGAAGTTCCAGGTCCAGCGGATCTACATTCGGATGCCAATGATCCAACAGGAAGTGTTGGAGAGGTCGGACAAACAAGCGACCAAGCGGAATGAGATCTGTCACCGAACCGTAAAGGCCCAGCATCCGAAGGAAAGTCCTGGCCGAGACCGAGGAAGATTGAAGTAGGTTCCGAGTCAAGGCAGAAAGAATCGTCGCCCGAGCATGGGGGACCGACACTAAATTCTGAGGAGTGTCAAAATCCATCCCCAAATGACGAAATCGCTGAGAAGGAAGGAGATCCGACTTCTCGCGATTGACTCTGAAACCCAGCGATGCTATTAGGCAAAGAAACTGCCTGACATCTAACTCCAGAACAGCAGCATCGTGGTGCCGTTGGAGGATGTCATCCAGGTAGGCTGACGAAGTCACAGCCGACTGAGTACGGTGGAAAGCAAGCACATGTGACATCAGTCGGGTGAAGGCCCAAGGAGCCAGGTTCAAACCGAACAGGAGAGGTCTGAATTGATAGACTTGATCCCGAAACGAGAACCGAAGGTATTTCCGTGACGCCAGATGAATGGGTACATGGAAGTAGGCATCCTTCAGGTCGATACTGGCTGCAAAGTCGCCCTGCTGAACTGAACGTCGAACCGACCGGAAAGTCTCCATACTGAAACGAGGAGCTATTATGTACCCATTCAGGATATTCAGATCGATGACAGGACGAAATTGGCTGTTTTTCTTCGGCACCAAGAAAAGTCTCGAGTAAAACCCTGGTGAAAGGGTGTTCCCGACCACCTCGATCGCCCCTTTGGGGAGGAGATTGTCGATCTCATGCACCAGAAGGTCCCGACGTAGAGAATCAGAAGGGACCTGAGTCGGGAGGAGAACCCGTGATAAACTGGGGTGCCGATGGAAGGACAGTCGCAGACCGGATTGTATGACGTCGAGGGCCCAAGGGTCCGACGTTATCTCTGTCCAACAGTCGTAAAACAGCGACAGCTTACCCCCGACTGGAGGCGAATCGAGGTGAGAACCTTCACTTGCAGCCTCGACGAGGCCCCCGAGAGGGGAAACCACCACCTCGGGAAGTGACAGAGCCCTGAGACTTTCCTGCCTGAGGCTGCCAGTGGGCCTGGGCACGTCGGCGCTTCTTCTGAGCAGAAGGAGCAGATGGAGCCGAAGGCATAGCCAACGTCGCCGACGAGGCTGGACGCTTGGCGTCCACCCGCAACAGCAGGTTGGTCCAGCTGTCGCAACAAAGGCTGGTCCTTCGAGTGACAAAAAACCTGGCCACGGACAGCTTCCATGGAACCATGGAACAACTGAGGTCCAACCAAAGAGGCATACCTCAGAACAGCACGCTGCTCAGAAGGAAGAGATGGAGAAGAATCCAATACCGCATCCCGGCGTGCCAGCTCCAATTTAGCCGTGTTACAGGCATGAGCGTGTGTCAAGTTCATGAGAGCCTGTGACAAAACACGAAAAGGTGCCTGAGCATCATCAAACTCCCCTGGTGGAAAATATTCAGGCAGGGCAGCGACGACATGGTCCGCGAGAGATAACATACCCAGCATCTCTCGGAACAGACCCACCATAGATTCAACTACCGACATCGGGAGAACTGCCGACTTAGGCTAAGTTAACCCAAGGGAAGAAGAATCCTCATCCACAGTAGTCATCCCTTGGAAGACTGGTGGACAGACGGAATCGTAAACACGAAACTGCGATGGAGGCAGAAAGGCATCAGCTCTAGAAAAGAAAGAACCCTTGAGGGCCTTAGAACGCATTTTGGCGTCTAAGCCCAGGAAGGACTCAACAACCTGAGCCGATTGCAGTGGACGCAAAGCCCCAGAGCTAGAAGGCTCAACAGGGTTACGGCGCTCAACAGAGAACCGCGGCCGGACGGTCACAGATGGCTGGTCTGAAAGTTGAATGTCTGGCAATAAGTCAAAGACGAAATCCAAAGCCTGCCCCAAGACTGACAAGGGGGGCCCATCACCTTCAAGAAAATCGCCATCCTCTGTTGCAGAGGAGACGTAGCCCAACTCGGGCTGACCAGCAGAAACCTCCTGTGAATACTGTGCAGTATCCAAGGGGCCAGGCGAAACATCTTGGCGACCGAGCAAAGGAGGTTGCGCCTCAGGAGGCACAGGGAGGCCAACTTGAGGGTTGCCAGAAAGCAACCGGGTGAGTGCCAAAACGGCCTGACGCAGGTCACCCTGAGAATCTGTCGCAGCAGCATCGGCCGATGGAGTGTCCTCCCAATGGACCCTTCTGGTATAAGAACCCAAATCCTCAGAAGAGACCGATGTCGAACGTCGATCGGCAGACAGAATAGGGAGACAGTGAGAAGACAATGGAGAATAGTCCCGATTGTGACGCCCAGGGGCAATCACGGACCTCTGCGGAACAGAAGGTAATGCCTGCAAATCCTCTAAAGAGACCGATGGTGTACGTCGATCGGTAGCTGGACCTGGGACATGGTGAGAAGACACCGGAGGATTGTCCCAAGAATGACAGGAATCTGTCATTGGCCTCTGCGAGGCAGAAGGCCCCAACTGCCCATCCTCTGAGACCGATGGCAAGCATCGATCGACATCCAGACTCAGAACACAGTGAGGAATCACCGGAGGAAGGTTCCGAGAGTGACAGCTAACTGGGGCCGTCACTGACCTCTACCGAACAGCAGGCTCTGGATGCCAATGTCCCAACCCCATCCTGCTAGTCGGCACACTAGCAGGGGAAGGAGGAACAATAAACGATTCGCTCGGGGAGCGAGGAATTGCTGCCGAAGCGACCGAACGGCTCAACCGACTAGGAGCAAACCTAGCCAGATGAGACGGAGCAGACAGCAAACCTGCACAGCTTCGCCGAGAAGCCAGGTGAAGCTGAGAGCTCACAGACCACCAGCAGATACAGCCTCGGTCCCTCGAGACTGTATACCATCCCGAGAGGAGATGGAAGAGCCACCATCATACAGAAAAGGATCTGTAGTAACAATTTCCTCAGCAACTGTCGACGGAGTAGGAGGCAAATCGGAGAGGGTCACCGAGCTGACCTCGGAGAAGCTCTCTACGAAAACAGATGCCTCAAGAGTGACATCAGAAGACAAAGAGACCACGGTCTCCACGTCAGGTATCACCGAACTAGCACCGTCAACAGTTGCAGAGGAACAGAAAAGGACAGATCAGCATCCTTTGTGACAGAGTCACCATGTGCACTAACAGAAATGTCTGATATGGCACGGCTACCCTTACCCCGAGAACGAGGGGTTCTAGCTCTGGACAGAACCACCTTGTTAACAGAAGCCCAGAATTTTGAGGACCAAACCCCACAAATACCACATGATTGGGCCTGAGTACAATTGTTGCAAGTGACACATGTGGAATGAGAGTCATCCACATGTTTCACCTGCAAGCAAGAGGTAAAAGGAATAGTCTTTGGCATAATATGAATGTGAATAATGAAATCAAGCTTCCCGCCGACAGAAAACAGAACAAAGGTTGTGTTCACACGTGGGGGAAAAACAAGATTATGTGTGAAAATACAAGCAAAAATGATCAAAAATAGCATTAAATAATAATAATTTTGAAAGCCTGAAAAAGGATACAATCCACTTGCACACAATCAGATGAAGATAGCACATACAATAAGTTGTTCACGGAGATAATAGCTAAGAATAGCATGAGTCACAAAAATTTCTAACCATGTACAATGGCGGAAATAAAAGGAATTGACGTCACGGTTGTTGCGCATGTGCTCGGTAAACACAAGAGGTGTGCAGAGAGAGTACCTGTAATTTCGAGTGCTGGTCTCGCTCGACCCTTCTTCGATCTTTTCCGTGCTTTTGCACTCTATTACTTTTCCAGCTTGTTTGGAAAAGTTTCTTAAAAGCTTGAGTTAGTTCCAAAGTAGGGCTTGCACTTACGTTACAGCCAATTGTAAACAATTGTGAGTAGGTTGAAAAGAAATAATAATGCAATAATAGAACGGTAATAAATAAGGAATAAGGAGATTAAACCTCTTAACTTTATTAAGGCTGGAACATAGTGTAACTATGGAAAAAGCTTGACAAATACGGTTAACAAAAACTTACCAATGCCACAAATTCTGTAATAGACAGAAAGATATTGTTGACACATAATGGTCGATAATACCTTAATTTCAATTATATCTTGTAATATAAGAATGCAGCAAGGAATACAAGTACATTTTCAAAGAAAATATAAAAATTGTTTTAAAGCATACCGCATCTGTATGATGATCTGCTCCAGCTAGTGTTGGGAATCGGTATGAAAGACCATAATCGATGATCGGTTGCACCAACCGACCGATGATCGATTATAAATCGATTAATAATGGCTTCCATAATTTGAATCGTAAAACTTGATCCATGTGCTTTTATTATTCTAAATTATTTTAAAATATTGCCAGTATTATTTATTCAGGTTTTTCTGTTATTAGTTTCAAGTATTGTTATTGTGTAAGGTAGGATAAGTGTACAAGTTGCTTAAAAATTAATAAATTTAATTGTCTCTATATCTCTCCCTCACCCCCCCCATCTCCATGCCTCTCTAATCTTGTTTCTTTATCTTCATTCAAAATAAAATAAAAAGGCATTATTAATTACATTAGACTCCTTTTCAAAAATCTGGAATCTCAGCTTAACTCTCAATCCCCCGGGCCGAAAAGCTCCAGGTCGAAATAGTGGGCCAAAAGCGCTGGGTGGAAAAGAAAGCATTTTTTGACTGTTGATAGTCGCCATTCAAAGTATAAAATCAACGACAGTGTTTGCATATCACTTCTGACATGTCGTTTGATCTATTAAACTCATGTGCAGTGGTGTACAACATATACGGTTGATATGTTACGGAAATACAAACCAGTTTTTCATGTTGTAAGCAACACCGTGTCTTCTGGAAATGAAATCTCTGCGATGGTGTTCGTACCACTTCTCAGCTTCCAAAGTTTCTTAGTTTTACTCGGTTTTACTCGAGTACATGAAAATCTACTCGATTAATCAAAATAAAGGTCCAAAACGAGCAATGCTCGTTGAACTCGATTAATCAGAACATCACTAGCTACAGTTGAAAATGAATAAACTTTTGTATTAACCCTAAAAAGGCCAAAACCTAGACAAGCTAGAGCAGGGGTCAATTTGGGTGGAGGGGGTAGAGTGGGGGTTGGGGGTCATAGACTGATGTCATTGGATAGCTATTTCTAAAGTAAACAACAGGAGAGAATTTCCCCCAAAATATATTTCTATAAAAGCCAAAATACAGCAAACGGCTGGGCAGCAGAAGGGAAGGATATATTGAGCAGACATAGTAAAACATATAAAAATTATGATAAATGGTAAATCGTTTCAGGGACTGATCTGAAATTGGGTGATACATGATTCTAATTCATATAAAATAATTTAGAAAGCACATTCCTGAACGAAATCTCGTCTGCCTTCGTCCTGATCATGTCGTTGGTTTTATTTTATGTTGCTTCTCCTTGACCCAGAGCTTCAAGCCATCCAAACAAAAATTTTAGAGAGCAGAGAAAACACAACTGTTTACAATGGGACAAGCAAAAGAATGGTTATTGGTGGGAATTCAGGACACTTCCCTGTTTTGCACATTCAGGGCTCTATTTTTTTGTTATTGTTTTGGATTAATTTTTTTGGTGGGGGTGGGGGGAGGGGGTGTAAAAATGAAGAGTTTGGCACTGATTCTCACGAACAGAGTACCAGCATGTTTGGACAGTGGTATAGTGGATAAATACCAAAATACCCAGCACAAATCTATCTGTAATAAAAGCTAACTAATCAACAAAATAAGGGTTAAATATTACTGCAAAGGTCTTCAGTAATCTATGTTTACAATATCAATCACCGAAAACAAATTGCAACTTTACAGAAACTTTTACAACCTAAAATTGACTAAGTCCAGCTAAGTCTGGAAAATATATGAATATTTAGATTGAATAAAAAACATTTTTCATCAAATATGTTTAAACAGTGCGGTTAATATCTAAAGATATGTCTTTTGAATAAAAAAAATATACAGTAATGAGAAGTTAAGGCACCACAACATGCTTAAAAGCTGACCTAAACGCTAATTCTTACAATCAGAAAATAATTAAATTTTGGCTGAAAATCGCCATCAAATTCCTGAAATATACAGAAGGCTTAAATATTACTGCAATGATCTTTATTAATCCATTTTACTCAGAGTTATCAAGGATAACTGGAAATCACTCACCAATAGCTACATCTATGCACACTGTCATCATGGTAGGATTTTCCATCGAGATTCAGATTCAGCTTTTGAAAACAAGAAAAGTCACACAGGACCAGGGCTTGGCAATGTGTAGTGTGAACAAATTCTTTAATGTCATTTTCATTGAAACAGGATTTAATTTAAAGGGTTCAAGAAAACAGAAAAAATCCACGGAGAGAATCGAAGATATTTCTAAGATTACATATCTGGAATTTTCACTTGGCAAAATGTGCCGTAATATAATTTAGGAAAACAAAATATAAATTATTATACTTCTTTTCAACTGCTCATCTTCAAAACTTACTCTCCTTTTCAAACTCCCACAAAACAAACTGCACATTAGGACTCGACACATTACTGATCATAAAGTGGTGGTCAAATGATTATAACACAGCAAACGTATGCTATAACACACCCACAACACGACACGAATGCAAGCAATCCCAAACCTGCTTACCCTGCAATCACCACATTGGCTGAGGGTATCAAGAACAAAAATTCTGAACTGGCCAATTGTGCACATGCCAATCATGCATCTGATTTAAATGCACCCACAAACATTGCACCTGTCACTTTTGGGAGTAAAGTGTAACAAGAGGGATGTTACATCCCAACGCTCACCTACATTCGTGCTTGGTAACGTCATTCCAATGTAACACGCCTAATATTTAGTTAATATAAATCATTAATAACTAGGCATCAAATGATTAATGTGGTTTATGTGATGGCTTTGGAAAGTCTATATTTCTGCATTTATTATATATCAATTCAACATAGAATCATTGGATACAAAAGCATTTTTTTCTTTTAGAAATGTTTATGATTAAGAATATGAATCATGAGGCCAGATGTTAAATAATAAATAAGAATTAGGAAAGGCTTTCATAAATTTATTTTAGAAGAAGAAATTGCAGTTAAATTTCTGCATACAGTCGGGTTAATACGTACAGTTGTTATTGAAATATGAAAATCAACAGTAATGAGAAGTTAAAGCAGCACAATCTGCACAAAAGCTGACTTTAACGCAAATTCTTACAACACCTAAACGCAAATTCTTACAAGTTTTGGCTGAAAATTGTAGATGAAATTTGAAAGAAAGTCGTAGTATCAGGGTTAAATAATGTGTTGATAGTTGCCTGCAACATACATATGCAATATGAAAGGCCTGAGGCCAGTGATCTTTGAAAAAATAACCTTAACATTAAATCTTACAATATTGGACATGCCAGACGCCGACGCTGACGCCCGAGGTCATCATATAAGCTCGCCACTTGTAATAGAAGTAGGTGAGCTAATAAAAATATATCAGATCAAAAAATAAAATAGGAGGTGCAAAATGGCATTATGTAATGAAGAATCACTGAAACTGTAATTCAAGTACATTCATTGGTTGAAGAGGAGTTGCGGAAAAACATTCGTTCAATAAAGTGATTATAAGTCCCAACAAAAATACATCACATCAACAACTAAAAAAATAAGCCTTAATATTACTAGTAACAAGTATGAGAAAATATTAAATAAAAAAAAAAAGTTGAAAATTTTTTTTTTTAAAGAAAGTGAATATAAGTCCCCAAAATCCCCCTTAAATTCCTCAAATATGCATGTAATGAGGGTGCAACGTTACCGCACTGTAGTTCAGTATCCCATGTGTACAATATCAATTGCCTGGAAAGACACATAGAAAGAGAACTGACCTTAAAACAAACTTTTAGAACTTAAAATTGAGTAAGTCAGAGAAAAACGTGAACATTGTGCCTGAAAAAAAGAAAAGAAATCAGTTAAATTTCTGCATACAGTAGGGTTAATACCTAAAGTAGTTATTGAAATGAGAAAATAAACAGTAATGAGAGGTGATGGCACCACAATCTGCACAAAAGCTGACTTTAATGCAAATTCTTACAACACCTAAACGCTAATTCTTACAACAAGTTTTGGCAGAATATCAGCCTCAAATTCCTCAAATATGCATGTAATGAGGGTTAAATATTACTGCAATGGAGTTCAGTAACCCAAGTGTAGAATATTAATCGCCTGGAAAGACATATAGAAACACAACTCACCTAAACACAAAGTTTACAAAGTTTTACAACTTAAAATTTATTAAGTCTGAGAAAAACATGAAAATTTTGACTGAAAAAAAAGAAAATTTCCGTTAAATTTCTGCATACAGTAGGGTTAATACCTACAGTTGTTATTGAAATATGAAAATCAACAGTAATGAGAAGTTAAAGAAGCACAATCTGCACAAAAGCTGACTTGAACGCAAATTCTTACAACACCTAAATGCAAATTCTTACAAGTTTTGGCAGAAAATTTTAGGTGAAATTTGGAAAAAAGTCGTAGTATCAGGGTTAAATACTGTTCTGATAGTCCCCTACAACCAACATATGCAATATCAAAGGCCTGAGCCCACTGATCTTTGAGAAATTAACCTTAACATTAAATCTTACAATATTGGACATGCCGGAAGCGACGCCCGAGGTCATGATAATAACTCACCACTTCTTTCAGAAGTAGGTAAGCTAAAAATGTGGCCATCCACCAGTCTTATAAGGGATAATTTGAAGTGACCAGTCCTTTCCATTGAGTAGTTATTTGATTTATTATCTGATGTCAATTTGATAACTTTTACTATAGCTCAATACCAAGTGAAGAATGATAGTTTTTTGTGAGAGAAACAGACATAGGATATGAGGCTGATAAAAATGTTAGAAGACTCAAACAGTAAATTTCTTACCATTTAATGTCTTGTTCTTGCTGTACATCATACAGTGTTCCATCTTTCTTTAAACTACTCAAACTTCCTTTCAGATCAAAGCATAAGACTCTTGGAGTAAATGTAACATCTCCCTGAAGTATAAACATAGGTGACTTACTTGTTTGTTGGTGGTTAACGTCACATATTTATGCACCATGGCTAATCGTGACACAACATGGAGATGAAGTCAAGTTTAGTCAATCGTTGATCTACATGTTGCCCATTTTAGAGGACTTTCACCCCAAGCATTGGTGACTGGGTCCTATTTTACTAGTAAAGCGGAACTGGTTTACCACAGTAAACAAGTGCTGCTTACTTCCCGGGGTTCCCACGGGGAACATAGGTGACTAATGGTCTGAGTACCCTCACATATTGCTAAGTTCAATTCAACACTGAAAAGTAACAGCCTCTTTGCTTCAACACAAAAATCTTCATTTTACCTCAAACCTCAAAATCTCTCACAAAGTTTTAATTTGAACAAAGCTGTGATTTCACCCTATCTAAAATATCAGATGTGAAGCTTCTGGAGCACTGCTTTTGGAGAAGAATTTTGAAAGTTTTTCCTATTAGCCACAGTGCTAAAATCTGGACATTATAACACCCTTACATTTCTCCAGTAAGCCCCAATATACGTATGAAGTCAAGTTTAGAGAACTGTTTATACCTATGTTACCCACTTAAGAGAACTTTCACTCATGTTACCAGGTTCTATTGAACCGTAAAGCAGAATTTGTTCACCACAGTAAATCAAGACTGCTCCACTTCCCTGGGCTCCCATAAAAGATCGAGGAATTTGGGCAGTGGTTTGAGAGAAAACAATTTTAAGTGTGCTTTTCACATTACCCAGTGATAAGATCTAAGGGCCCAAACACCTCTAAATATGATCACAGATGCTTGATTTGAAAAAGTGCAATGCCATAGAAAACCCCCAACCACCGGAGTCAAGCAAGGCTATAAGCCTCAAAGAAATATATATTTGGAATGGCTAGTTCATAATCCCCTTCATCATCACCACAAAGGTATGTATGAATTTGGAATAAAAATATTTAATGATTCTCTTTGAAATGTGATGACAAGAAATGTTATGTGATGACAAAAATTGTGAGTCCAACCAAGGCAAATAACTCATGAGGAAATACTTGGACACAGTTGGTTCACAGTGTCATTCATGGTATTATAATCAAACAACTTATATTAAATTAGGAAAAAATATCTTGAACAGTTTTTTCTTAAATGTGATGACAAGAAATTCCAAGTCAAACAAGGGCAAAAACTCATTTAGAAATACTTGGACACAGCTAGTTTGCATTGGTCTTCATCATACAGATATATATTAAATTTGGAAAACATATCTTGGACATTTTTTTTTAAATGTGATGACAAGATATGGTAATGTGATGACAAGAAAATCCAAGTTTTACTCTGTCAGCCATGTTATTTACGTCTTAACAGAATTTCCATCACAAATAAATAGCAAAAACGAACACGTAACCTTGCTTTGGCAAGATCACGCCTTAGTTTTTGCAAATTATGTGGCACAAATTCTGTTAAGACATAAATGGCATGCCATTCTACTAATAGGTAGAAGCTTTGTGCAACCAATGAGTCAAGCGAGTCCCGAGAGATTGTCAGGTCTGACATGCCAGATTAGGAATTTAATTTATGTTGTTGTGTTTTGTCTTTGTATTATTTTGTTGCAACCTGCAATTTATCCACATATTTCACCACTGATGTAACTGCACATAAGATAGATGGTCTTTCGTGAGTAATTTCCAAGCCTGGTCTAACGATTCTGAACATCACGTTAACAACTCTTGACTTGTTTTTGCATCTTTCTTTGCAAACACATTGCAAGAATGCAAGTCTGACATCTTATTTATTTATTTATTAGTGTTTAAGGTCACATACTTGTGCACAATGGCTAATCATGACCATGACAGTTTTATGGGATCAGGAAGCCGGAGTACCCTGGAGAGAACCACTGAGCAATGACGAGCAGCTGCCAGCTCCCCAACATTGTAACTCCGCACTGCAGCACAGGCATGGTTAGATTGGTTGAAGACATGCGCACCATCGAAGTGCAGTACGCCTTAGTACACAACGTCATCGTACCCCCATGTGGACAATCAGGGTTAAGTGCCTTGCCCAAGGACACATCACGGAAGTTCGATGCGATCGCTCAGATGGTCACCCATCCAAGGACTAACCGGGCTTGACGTTGCTTAACTTCAGTGATCTGACGAGAACCGGTTACCGCAATGCCACCGTGCCCCCAAGCTTGACATGTAATAACAGTGATGGAGAATAATATTTCAGCATCTTCCTCATGACATAGCCCAGGCAATACTTGATGAAATTTCAGGGATTCCCCATTCTGTTTAAAAGATGCACATGCATCCTATTGTGACATCACATCACCAACAATGATGTTAAAGTATGATGTTTAAGTAACAGATTCATTACAGTTTGTACTGGCAAGAAAGCCACTTGATAATTTTGAAATAATGAAAGTGTCAATGACACTGTAGCCTAACTTGACTGTGTGTTGTGTTTGATGAAAAGGATAATGTTCAACGTTTATGAAAGAATTATGAAATACAAGAATTTTGATAACTGAGAACAGGGTTGGGGTGATTACACTGCAAATGTATTGAATACGAATACTTTAAAATTTTCTGAATGTGAATACGAATACACAAAAATTCCAAATGTATTTGAATACGAATACTTTACAATGTATTCATGAATACAAATACGAATATTTCAATACTTTTCAAATTATTTCCTCCAAATGGATGAAAGTCAATTAAATTGAAAAAAAAAACTAGAATATGTTGAAACACTGTCAATAAAATCATACAAATATCAATGCATGTGGAACCAGCTCTTCAAGCTCGTTCCAATGAATCCATATACATGAAAATATGAAAAAATAATTTTTGTTCATCAGAACTCTTTGTTAGATATTGGGTTAACTAAGCTTCGCTTTAATCAATTATTCAATTTCTGTACTGCTGGATTAAGTTGTAATTTAACCACAATAATATTTGGTGGCTCAGTGGTTACAGAATTGAACTTCAGGGTCCACAGTTTGATCTCCGCCAGGGGTAACTGCGTTGTGTCCTTGGGCGATACACTTTATCCCAATTGCCCTCGTGGGGGCATGGTGGCGTTGTGTACTGAGGCACACTGCACCTCGATGGTGCACTTGTCTTCAACCAATGCAAAACTTGCTTTTGTTGAGTTAGAATGTTGAGGAGTCGAGCAGTTGCTTGCTGTTGCTCGGTGGTTCACTCCAGGTACTCTGGCCTCCACCCAGAAAATTGTCCGACACGAGATGACTCTGGCTATCAAAAGTGCCGTTTAATCACAATAAAGAAATAAATGGTCCTTCATTGCAACAAGCTCATCAAGCTAATAATAATTTTTTTGTTTCTGAACACTGTATTGGGTAAATTAAGGGATAACTGACTTTATATTTAATCAGTTATGCAATTACTGTACTGTTAGAATTAAACTGTAATTTAACCACAATAATACTTCAGCTCTATGCCTTATTTCTACTAGTACTGTAGAAAAACATGAGATTAGATTTAATTGGATATTGGAGTTGTTTAAGGATTAAGAATCTTTTCAGTGGCAAGACTGATATATTTTTTCCGGGGTGTTCTCAGTTTGCAAGCGGGTATTGTTTTCCTAAGAATGATCTTAATAATTAGTCTTTTATCAAACCACTGTCTTCATCATAAATTCATTTCACACCTGGTGAAAAAAGCTCCTATCAATCAGCCTTTGCAGTGAATTAGCCTGCTGCAGTTAAAAATATTATAACAGATATAAAAAATAAATACATTCTATTATAAAATATTTTAATTTTTAATGTTTTCAAATTTTATTTTAATACTTTGAAAAACCAGGAACTTCAATTGTACGACATATAGTTTAATTCTTGGCTATTCTCTGATACTGATAATCACAGTTTCTTTAAAAAATACTCTATATATTAAAAATAAGAAAAGCATTCAAAAAGTATTCAAAAGTATTCATGAATACACCTCAAATTTGAATGTATTCGAATACAAATATGAATACTTTGAAATTGCATGAATACATCCAAATACTTGAAAAAATGCATTGAATATGACTTAATACTGAATACGAATACCCCAAACCTGATTGAGAATATGTTAATTTCTGTTCCTGTATGCTGTGTTTTCAATAAAAATAATTTGAGGTGTAGCCTGTATTAAAGAATTGAGGGGTGGGTTAATGTGGCCCTCACAGTTAATGTACGGCAACCGAAGTTACCAAGTTACAGTGAAATTATTCCAAAATGAGTCATCCTATCAAGTTACAATGAAATCCCTTCATAAATATAAGTTGTAAACTTTGCTAAAGGAATCTTGGTCACATGATGGGTCGGCAGTCACGGTTGACCGATCAAGACCAAAATAAGACAGTCTCATCTAGATATCATACCAAATTAGTCTACCAAGTTACAATTAAATCCCTTTATAAAAAGAACCTGTAGACAGTACTAAATGAATCCAGGTCACGTGATCAGGTGGCGGTAACGGCTGACTGATCGTGACCAAAACAGGAAAGTCTCATCTAGACATCATATCGAGTTATTCTTCCAGGTTACAATGAAATCACTTCATAAATATGAACTGTAGACTGTGCTAAACAAATCTAGGTCACAGGCCTGTGCAGCCATCACGGTTGACCGATCACAGCCAAAATCCAAAATAGGACATTCTCATCTAGACATTATACTGAGTCATCCTACCAAGTCACAATGAAATCCTTTCACAAAAATCCGACCTGTAGTCTGTGCTAAAGGTTTTAGGGTTTTGGGCTCGGGCAGCCGTCACAGTTGAACAATCGTGACCACAAGGGTACATTCTTATCTAGACATTATCTGGAGTCATTCTACCAAGTTACAATGAAATCCCTTCATAAATACGACCTGTAGACTGTGCTAAAGGTTTTCAGGCTTCGAGTCCCTGTAGCCGTCACAGTTGACCGATCATAACCAAGAGGGGACATTCTCATCTAGACATTATACAGAGTCATCCTATCAAGTTACAATGAAATCCCTCCATAAATACGACATGTAGACTGTGCTAAAGATTTTTGGCTCGGGCAGCCATCACGGTTGACAGATCATGACCAAATGGGGACGTTCTCATCTAGACATTATACCGAGTCATCCTACCAAGTTACAATGAAATCCCATCATAAGTACAACATGTAGACTGTGCTGAAGGTTTTCGGGTTTTGTGCTCGGGCAGCCATCACAGTTGACAGATCGTGACCAAATGGGGAAATTCTCTTCTAGACATCATACAGAGTCATCCTACAAAGTTACAATGAAATCCCTCCATATTAAATATGACCTGTAGACTGTGCTAAAAGTTTTCGGGTCTTGGGCTTGGGCAGCTGTCATGGTTGTCAGATCATGACCAAAAGGGGACGTTCTCATTTGGACATTATACCGAGCCATCCTACCAGGTTACAATGAAATCCCATCATAAGTACGACATGTAGACTGTGCCAAAGGTTTTCGGTTTTTAGGCTTGGGCAGCCATCACAGTTGACCAATCACAACCAAAAGGGACGTTCTCATCTAGACATGACCTCAAACCTGCATATGAAATTTTGTGATGATCGGACATGAACTATGAGGTGTAGCCTGTGCTAAAGAAAAAAGTGAACAGACTGACAGACTTCCTCACGCATGATGGCAATTGCATTAAGCTGAAAACAATGTGTTCATTGACAGAAATATACATACATGTATTCTAGTAAAAGCATTAAATTCATGAAAATGATCTCTAATTCACTCAGGTCACACTGTATATCTCATGCTGTGATGTCAGTGGGTTAATGCTCTTATGAAATGTGTTGATGCACTCCAGTGAAAAAGTTTTTCTGAGGGCAACTCACCTAAACAAACTTTTAGGGGACGGTGGGACACAACAGCTATCACACGGCTCAAACCAGAAGGCGTGTTTGGGAGAATATTACTGAATGTTTTCTCCATTACTCAGTGTTAAAATCTTAGGCCCCCACACATTTTATACTCTTAAAGATGGGTTGGTTCCAAAAGGTGCTACCCAGCAAAGGCTTCACACAAGATGTACAAACATCATTTGAAGTTGTCAATTCCATCAAATAACTCTGTATCACCATCCATAAATCAGTGTAATGGAATAAGCACAACAGTTACATGATAAAATTCAGCTGCAAGAAGAATTTTGACAACCACTGTAGTGTTGGTGAGATGTCAACAGAAACCACAACTTGATTGCTACCGCATGTCAGATCTGTCTTCTTCCAATACATTGTTAACAGCACAGTAGTCATACGTAACAAGCGGAATGATACCTGCGACCCTTACTATTTTGCCATGCCAGGAATGGAACTGTTAAGTTCTTACAGCCATTCACCAGAGGCAGACTACACATGTAAAAATACTCATTCTTTATTCAGAAAATATTTGGGTGAAACAAAATCCCAGACCTGTACTGGACCATCAACTTGTAGACATGGAAGAAATTGGTTCCACATATAACAGCTCAGCTTGCAGTCGAATCCAATGTGTATATTTTGATCCAGTTTTTATTTTTACCTTCAACAATGGCACATAGTCTTTTGACTCCAAGGACACAGAATGAAACAATAAGCAATCTAGTTGCAGACTGAACATTCAAAGAAGAGCTTACCTGCAATGTTTGGCCTTCTCTGAACAAAACATCAGGGTCTATTTCTCGAACATTTTGCTTTGAACCATCATATGCAAAAGAGGATTCCTAAAAAAAAGAGATTCAAAAAGAACCGTACCAATGGTTTCATCTGCAAAAAACAAATGTACAGTAATATATTTCCGTTATTTTAGGAAGTTTATGTCACAATTCAGAATTGCCAGCTTGTGATCAAGGTATTTCTCAGTGAAAGAATACTCATATTTAATTATGAACTGATGACGAAGATATGACATAACAAATGTAGCAAAAGAATTTGTCATTTTACTGTGGAATCCTGTTAAATGAATAGCACTGTGCCACAGACAATTATTCAATTAACGGGAACATTCAATTAACAGGAATTTTAAGGCGTCACATCTTTATGAGGCTGATCACCCCAGCTCCATATTCACCCTGCATTTTGTATTTGCAGGGCTTTTTAAGGCCCTGTCACTTTTTACCAACTTTGCACAAGAACAGCACTGATCCTCAATGCAAACCACAAATGAAATGGCAATTTGTAACAATTTGCATGAGATACAGATATGAAAACCAGGTATGAACTAGCGAATGATGAACCCTGTGTTTTTATGTTATTCAGTACATTCAACAATTCTCTCAATAGTCTGTTTTGGAATGCTGGTTTGGGGAAATGTTTTGTTTCTGAGATTGCCACAGCAGCACATTGATTTTATAAATATTTCTTTATTGAGTAAGAATTTTTCCAATGAATGTACGTACTAGTACTTATTATTCACATGATTTTCTCTTTTATGTTTCTGCAACAAATTTTCATATTCACTTGTACTTGGTAAATAACTGGGTTTTCAAAGTGACAGAGAGTGAAGTAAATTTTACCCATCAAAATAATCCAGAGAGGGAGTTGGGATTTTTTTTTCCATTCTCTAGGTCAAACTGATCAAAAAAATTCAACCAAGATGAGAGGCAAGTGATCAGTCAACCACACTGAATATATTTAGGAGTGATTTTAATAGAAATATTAGAACTATATGACCGTATATTACAAGAATTTGATTCAATTAACTGGTTGAGTGCCAGAAGCCACTATCAGGGCTTTCAGAACTAGAGGCGAAAAAGAGCCTGTAATCACTCACCTGGAACTACATATAACTAGAGTGATGTCACACCTGCAGCTTGCCGGTCCCAGCAATGGCAATGCTTAGACGCAAAATAGTCGGAGCCATTTTTTGTTAACTGTTTACCTAACGAATCTGCCATATCTGCACTTGTGATATACAAAATTTGCTATTCAAATTTTATTTTTTCATTTCTCTACTTCAAAACATACCTCATGACCTATTATGAGCTTGTTCCAATAAGGACTAATAAGCCATGGTTAGAAGTAACAAATGAAAAAATCTGAGGTTTCAGAAAAATAATTTGTACTGTTGGCTTCAACTTGTGTTAGGTAAAAGATTAAAGATGCAGTACATAAAGCAACGTTGGGCTATAGGAGTCAATTTACTTTTTTGCATGTAATAACTCCCAATCCTTCAAAATGCATTTTGGGAATAATTGCCTAAGTGACATGTTTGTGTGTGTGTGTGTGTTATCAGTTATCAGTCGGAAACCAATTGTTTACAGACAGATGGATGGACCGACAGATGGACGGACGAAAGTCACGACTATAGCCCTGACTATAAACAGTCAGGGTAAAAATGCATTTTGTGCCGAAGAAAAAATATTGCATGAATGGCCCTGGGTGAGGAGGGGGTGGGGTGGGGTTGGAGAGTGGGGGTGGGGGTGGGGGAGAGTGGGGGTGTGTGTTAGGGGAGTCCATTTTTTTCCCACATGTGGTCAATCTAAATCCTTCAGAATGCATTTTGAACAGAGAAAAAAAAATACCTAACTGGCACCATGGGGGTTGGGGTGTGGGTGTTTGTCTGGGTTTTTAACCACAAACTTCAACCAAAACCGCAAAAAAGCATTTTTGACGAAAGAAAAAAAAGGGCCTAATCGGCCCCCGGGGGGAGGGGGGGGGGGGGGGAGAGGGCGGGTTTATGTGAGTTTAAAACTAGAGGTACTGTGAGCAAACTCACAAATGGCATAACATAATAAAAAAAAAAAGACTAATTAGGGGGGGGGGGGGGGGGGGGGGGAGTTGATGGTGTTTGTCTGGATTTTTAACAACAAACTTTAACGAAAACTGTACAAAAGAATTTTTGACGAAAGAAAAAAAAGTGCCTAATTAGGCACTTTCCGCATGTAGTGACTGTAAGTAGTTCAAAATGCATATTGGAGAAAAGAAGAGAAAAAAAAGCCGAATTGGGTAGGGGATGGGGTGGGGGGGGGGGGTGGTGATGTTTGTCTGGGTTTTTAACCACAAACTTTAACCAAAAAAAGCATTTTTGATGGAAGAAAAACAAGAGGCCCCAGGGGGCCTGCGGGTGCTCACCTGACATGGTAGTCTAAATATCAGACCAGGGACTTGAATAAGCTGCATACGCCCCTCCTAAGAAGAGCATATACCAACTAGATGAAGCGATTGTGCCCACACAATACACAGGATTTTCCTTCTGTTTTCAGTTCCTGTACTTTTACGTCCCAAAATTGAGATAAACGCATAAAAAACAGATTTTTTTCCTAATCAAAATATTTTTTTTTGTCTTAAAATTGACCGAAACGCATAAAAAAACAAACAAAAAAATTTCCGGATTTTGGTAAAAAGTCCAACCCGGACCCCAAATTTTCAGTGTATAAAAAAAAAAAAAATTTTTTTTTGTCTTAAAATTGGCTGAAATGCATAAAAAAAACACACAAAAAAATTCCGGATTTTGGTCCAAAATTTCTAAGTCCGCAACGGGACCCCAAATTTTCAGCCTAAATATGAACCCAGGGACTTAGCTTGAACAAACTTGAATCTCACCCCCCCCCCCCCCCCTCTAAGGATGCTGCATACCAAATATCAAAACATTCTTATTGCTTGATCTGAAGAAGAAGATTTTTAAAAAATACTCCTCAAACTGCACTAATTTAAACATTTGGGCTCCCATAGAGAGCCCAAATATGGACCCAGGGAACTGATTTCAATAAACATGTGAAACAATCTTCCAAAGATGTTATATGTGAACTTTGAAAGCTTTTGGAGCAGTGGTTTGGGAGAAAATAGTCTTACATGTTTTTCGCATTACCCACAGTGTTAAAAAATGCTGACTCCGCACTTTTTCAAAGTCCCCAAAAAGTACCCCATGATAAAACCGATGGCAATTTTTTTTACCATTCCATTCTGTTGGTCCTAAGGAAGCTCCTCAACAAATAAGAATTCTCAGTACCGTGTAGTTTTGGAGATATGGGCGTTTTAATTTTTTTCTATTTTTAGCTCCTGCGGTTCCCATGGGGCGACGGGAAAAAACAATTTTTGGACCCAATAAGCCCTCATATCAAATTTGGTCCAAATTTGCCTCTCAGTTTGGAAAATAGAAATTTTGGGAGGGGCAAATATTCTTGCCCCTCCCATTACAATGCTAAATATGGTCCCACAAACTTCTCTTGAACAAATCTGAGTCTACACCTCAAAAGAAAGCTGCACACCAAATATCAAGTCTCTGCTACTGCTGGTTCATGAGAAGAAGATTTTTTAAGATTTCAGCACACTTTTTGGGTGTGGCCCTACCAATGGGCGAGGCAACATGATTTGAACAAAATCAAATTGCGATGTCAAAACAAACTATTATCTCAAATATCAATTAAATTGGTTCAGCGGTTTGGAAGGAGAAGACGCAAACACCATGTTTATGGACGACGGACAGCAGACGACGGACGACAGTCGACAGACGGTGAGTGATCACTATAACTCTCCTGACTGAAAGTCAGGTGAGCTAAAAAGTGCCTAATTGCTCCCCCCTCCCCTCCCTGAAAAGCACTGTGAAACAGGTTAAATTAATGCCAATATTATTTGAAACCACTGTGTACAGCTTAGTAGACCTTGCCCAAAATGAAAAAAAGAAATGACGTTGTAACAGAGTGTTTGGAGAATGAAAAGTAGAACCTTGAAAAGCAGAACTTTAAGCCGAAATTTTAAGCTGGTAATACTAAGTAAAATTGATTGGCAAAAAAGGGTTAAATATTTCCTAAAACCGATAAAAGAAATCATAGATGTAAATGGAATCATTAAGTTGTATTGACCCTGCAAGAATTAGAGTAAGAAAGTTTGTGGCAAAGTCTAATTTCAAATACAAAGAAAGTTAGTTTGAAAACATGTTTAAAAGGGGTTAAAATCAAGCCGATTTTAATGAAAATCACTGTAGAAATTTTCAGTAGATAGTAGACATTGTCCCAAATAAGAAACAGTGGCATTCCACTAAACTGTTGGAAGAATTAAAGGTGTAATTTTAAAACAACCCGCCCCAAACAAAATGAGGATCGTTTGTAGAGGACCTCCCATAGACCATTCCTGTCAAGTTTGGTTCATGTAGGCTCAGTAGTTCCAGAGAAGAAGATGAAAACGTGATTTACCATAGGGTTTCTATGGTAACTATAAGCTGCAATTGAAGTCATGTTTGTAACCCGATCAACATTAAATGAGGATCATTGGTAGAAGGAGTCCCAGAGGGAGTCCCAGTCATCAACCATGCAAAGTTTCAAAACATTTGGCCATGTGGTTTCAGAGGAGAAGACTTTTCAAAATCCACCAATCAGAATCAAAGAATGCCTCTGGCAGCCATGTTTTCAAACCCATGGGACCAAAATGAGGATCGTTTGTAGAGGACCTCCCATAGACTATTCCTGCCAGGTCTGATTCACGTCAGCTCAGTAGTTCCAGAGAAGATGAAACTGCGATTTCCCATAGGGTTTCTATAGTAACTATAAGCTGCAATTGAAGCCATGTTTGCAACCCGATCAACATTACATGATGATCGTTGGTCCCAAGCATCAACCATGCAAAGTCAAAACATTTGGCCCTGTAGTTTCAGAGGAGAAGACTTTTCAAAATCCATCAATCAGAATCAAAGAATGCCTCTGGCGGCCATGTTTTCAAACCCATGGGAACAAAATGAGGATCGTTTGTAGAGGGCCTTCCATAGACTATTCCAGCCAGGTTTGGTTCGGCTCAGTAGTTCCAGAGAAGAAGATGAAAATGTGATTTCTCATAGGTTTCTATAGTAACTGTATGCCGCAATTGCGGCCATGTTTGTAACCCGATCAACATTAAATGAGGATCCTTGGTAGAGGGGGTCCCAGGCATCATTTATGTGAAGTTTCAAAACATTTGGCCAGGCGAGAAGAGAAGAAGATGAGGATCACTGGTTGAGGGTGTCCCAGTCATCAATCATGTTAAGTTTCAAAACATTCTGTTTCAATAAAAATCAATAAAAGAAGGTTAAAAAACATTTTGAAAATTACAGTTTTTCAGACAGTACTCTCTTTCAAAGAGCTTTGGAGAGGTAAAGGGTTACACAAAGAACAACATTTTATTCAAAGGATTTGTCATTATGTCTATCTTGAATGAATGATTAAATCAAAAGAATAATAATGTGGAGAATGCTGACCAGTATAAAATTACACCAAGTTTTCCAAACACCTATCATCAATCACAACTTGACAGTTTTTCTGATAACATATAGTAGCAAAGTTATTTCCAGTTGCATCCCAATATTACTATACACAATATTTTATCATTGTCCCAGTTCTCAGTGGAGAAAACTGCTACAGTACATGAGGAGTGTATTATCACTAAAACCATCCACAGAGTGGAAATTCCATCCAAGCAATAACTGCAAATTTGTTGCAAAGCATAACAATGACAAGCAAAGTTCCAGCCAATGGACTTCCATGTTAAACCCAGAGGTCCATTGCCTGGCATATTGCTTGTGTTTTTTTTTTGTCCAGATGTACAGAATTTGAAACTGATACTTTTGGTGATTATTCCACTACAAAGTGATTTAGTTACAATCCACTCTCCACTTACTGAACTATTCAATCTACCCTGCCGACATAGGGTTTATATTTTCATAATAGCATATAACAGCCAAGTTTCAAAACATTTGGCCTAGCTTGTAGTTTCAGAAAACATTTTTCATAATCAACCAAAAAGAAAGAGAGAATGCCTCTGGCATCCATGTTTTCCAACCAACAGGAACAAAAAGGATTGTTTGTGGGGGACCTCCCATAGACCATTCCTGCCAACTTGGGCTTAGTAGTTCGAGAGAAGATGAAAATGTTATTTCCCATAGGGTTTCTATAGTAACTATAGCCACAATTTTGGCCATGTTTGCAACCCAATCACATTAAATGAAGATCGTTGTTAGAGGATGTCCCAGTCATCAACCACGCAAAGTTTCAAAACATTTGGCCCTGTGGTTTCAGAGGAGAAGATTTTTCAAAATCCACCAATCAGAATCAAATGAAAGTGTCAATGACACTGTAGCTCAACTTGTTAAGACAGGTACATGTATAGTATGTGACACAGCAATGACAAACATCTAGGTAATGACCTGATAACAAAGGTACATATAAAGTATTGTAACAGTCTGTACATAAATACTGACCGTAGCCTGTAACAAATGTATAGGTAAAGTATTGTAAAGGTGGGTGACAGTCAGATGCTAAACTAGAAAAGAAATCTTTGAGTCCCAGAATGGGTCTGACTGAACCCCAAAATATTAATAAAAATAATATATATATATAAAATAATAGCACAGTGATAATAAAGGCACCCCAAAACACACTCGTTCCTGTCCCAAGGTGATAACAAAGGTACTCAAGATGTTTCATGAAGATCAGTTCATAAATACGAGCTGTATAGAAGTTGTGACAAATGAAAGTGTCAATGACACTGTAGCTTAACTTGTGTGTTGTGTTTGATGAAAAGGATAATGTTCAATGTTTATGAAAGGATTATGAAATAAGACAAGAATTGTGATAATTGGGAATATGTTCATTTCTGTTCCCTGTATGCTATCTTTATGATAAAAATAATATGAGGTGTGTACTAAAGAGCTCAGGGGTGGGTTAATATGACCTCACAGTTAATGTATGTGGCCCTCACAGTTAAGGTATATCAACAAAAGTTACCAAGTTACAGTGAAATTATATTTCAAAACGAGTCATCCTATCAAGTTACATTAAAATCCCTTCATAAATATGGCCTGTGGACTGTGCTAAAGGTTTTTGGGCTTCGGGCCCTTGTAGCCGTCAGTTTCCCAATTGCGTCCAAAGGGGACGTTCTCATCTAAACATTGTATGAAGTCAACCTACCAAGTTACAATGAAATCCCTTAATAAATATGACCTGTGGACTGTGCTAAAGGTTTTTGGGCTCTGGCAGCCATCATGGTTGAATGGTCGCAACCAAAAGGGGACATTCTCATCTGGGCATCATCTAGAGTGATCCCACAAAGTTACAATGAAATCCCTTCATAAATATGACCTGTACACTGTGCTCAAGGTTTTTGGGCTTCGGGCACTTGTAGCCATCACAGTTGACCAATCACGACCAAAAGGGGATGTCATCATCTAGGCATTATATGGAGTCAACCTAATAGGTTACAATGAAATCCTTCCATAAATTGGACCTTTTACCTATGCTAAAGGTTTTTGGGCTCGGGCACCCATCAAGCCTGAATGATCGCGATCAAAATGGGATGTTCTCATCTAGACATTATTTGGAGGCATCCTACCAAGTTACAATGAAATCCCCTCATAAATATGACCTGTAGACTGTGCTAAAGGTTTTCGGGCTTTGGGGACCTTTAGCCATCACAGTTGCCCAATCATGTCCAAAAGGGGACGTTCTCATCTAGACATTATATGAAGTTAACCTACCAAGTTACAATGAAATCCCTTCATAAATATGACCTGTAGACTGTGCTAAAGGTTTTCGGGCTTCGGGCTCGGGCAGCCATCATGGCTGAATGATCGCAACCATAGGGGACAATCTCATCTGGGCATCATCTGGAGTGATCCTAAGAAGTTACAATGAAATACCTTCATAAATATGACCTGTAGACTGTGCTCAAGGTTTTCGGGCTTCGGGCACTTGGAGACATCACAACTGACCAATCACGACCAAAAGGGTATGTCATCATCTAGGCATTATATGGAGTCAACATAACAGGTTACAATGAAATCCTTCCATAAATATGACCTTTTGCCTATGCTAAAGGTTTTTGGGCTCGGGCACCCATCAAAACCGCATGATTGCGATCAAAATGGGACGTTCTCATCTAGACATTATTTGGAGTCATCCTACCAAATTACAATGAAATCCCTTCATAAATATGACCTCTAGACTGTGCTAAAGGTTTTCTGGCTTTGGCCCCCTGCAGCCATCACAGTTGCCCAATCACGTCCAAAAGGGGACTTTCTCATCTAGACATTATATGAAGTCAACCCACCAAGCTACAATGAAATTCCTCAATAAATATGACCTGTAGACTGTGCTAAAGGTTTTCGGGTTTTGGGCTCGGGCAGTCGTCTCGGTTGGCAGATCATGCCCAAATGGGGAAATTCTCATCTAGACATCATAAGGAGTCATCCTACCAAGTTACAATGAAATCCCTCCACATTAAACATGACCTGCAGACTGTGCTAAAAGTTTTTGGGTTTCGGGCTTGGGCAGCCATCACGGTTGACAGATCAAGCCCAAAAGGGGACGTTCTCATCTAGGCATCATACCGAGGCATCCTACCAAGTTACAATGAAATCCCTTCATAATGTATGTGAACAGACATCACAGACTCACAGACTAACAGACTCACAGACTTCCGCACGCGTGATGGCAATAGCTTATCTTGACTATGTCAAGTTGTTTGCTGCATGCAGGGGTCAGCTAAGTGGGTGACTAGGGCAAAGAAGTCACCTTGTCAGTCCTAAAGTTGCCTTGGCTTACATAGGGCGAAATTCAAGTCGTCCTCCAGACATTCTTTGGGAGACATGGCAGTTTTGTGCATTTCTTATGTTTTATTTCCCAAATAGAAAGCTTCTGCATTCTGATGTTCATAATAAAATAAACATGTTTGCGGTTGCTGTTAAAAGTCATCATATGGCTCTGAAATATAGCTCAAACCAGCCAAATTTAATATATCTCAAAAGAGTTGTGATGGCCTATTGCGGTGTTTAAACAATTTGCCCAAACTGGTAGCAACCGGCACAAAAATGGCTTTTTAAATATAGGATGTCCATTCTGACTCACCAGGCTGTGATTATAAATCACAAATATTAGGGTGGATGAGAATGGCAGGTCTCCATAGCACCATTTGCACGTATCAATGTAGAATGGTTGTCAGAAACTGGCATTTTTCGGTACAGTCTAATGGTATAATTACCCAGTGCAGAAGGGAAGGGAGACAACTGAAATATTCTGTCAATAACCTCAGAAATAAATTAACTCAAACTGTTAATTAACGAAGGATATTGAAAGCATTGTTAACTATGCTTTTCAAATTAATTACGACATTCAGAAACCATGAAAGACCCTGGCTGCATGGAATGAATGGGTTAGTGATTACTGGACGAGAGCGAGTTGCGAGTTGAGCCGATCGATTCGATTGTTTCCAGTTGATGGCATGCTTCAGAATGTGATTTAGAGACTCGCAGTTGTTGTTGGTCCAATTTAAATTGTTTGTAATGAACCCTGGTTGACATGCTGTGTTCATATTTTCTAACAGCAATGATACGATTCTGTCATCAAAATATTTTGTGAATGTTGGGACGGTTTTCTGTATTAATTGTCTTGCTGCCTGTCTTTTAATATACATGTAATAAATTACGGTGTTGTTTGCTTTAATGAGCCAATCTTTGCAAAAAATAAATGAGGGTCAAAAGGGGCTTCCATTTGGCTTAAAAAACATACCTTAGAACCCCTTGGAAACGAGCTCATTCCCATGATGGCCATAAGCTATATTTCAAAACAAAAAATGAAAATATTAACGAAACATCCAAAAGATACCAATTTTGTCTTCAATTTGAAAACACTATTTTTTTTATTCTCAATGAAGCCGACACCAAAGGCCACCTTTAATCTCATTAAAATGATAAGGAAAATGTTGTTATTATTATTATCAGCTTATGTAAAATTTAAATTTTATAGTAAATTTCCTTTCTTATTATACCTACCTCAATTTTTTACTACAGGCATTTTCACTTACAGTGCTGAAAGTAACACTAAATACATCAAAGTTAGTCTAATTTGCATAATTTACACACGAGAAAAAAACCTGTATTATATGTGATGTATCCCATGGTTCTAAACATTCATACAAAATATTATTCAGATCAGCACTTTCATATGGAAGTTCTGCGCAAAAATCTGATTGCACCTAATTTTGTACAAAATGGCTGCAAGCGGCCAACTTGAATTTTGGATCGGACCCCAAAACACTCATTCTCGCCCACGGTCATAATAAAGGTACCCAAGAAGTTTCGTAAACATCGGCTCATAAATACGGCCTCTAGCCCGAGCCGTATTGAATTGCTGACGGACAAATGGACTGGCCATGGCATAAGCTCAAATTTGGCTTCGCCAAAGTTGAGCTAAAAATAAGCCAAAACTGGGTGGAGTGCTACTGGCATGCACCCAGTAGGGGACACTCTTCTCCAAGTACATATCCACGGCTTCCGGTAACCAGTGTGCAGGCAGTAACTAATGAATCATTCTTTTGAATCTGACAACAATGGAGTTATGTGATCAGCGGGGAGGAAGGATTCTTAAGTGAATAAGAAGACGGGAGGGCCTCCATGTAAACAATTGTGGTAGGTATAAGAAAGGAAATTTACTATAAAATATAAATTTCTTATCAACCTACCTTACAATTGTTTACTACAGGCTGAATAGACAATAGGATGGAGGGAATCACATAACCAACCCCCACATAACCAAATAGCAATGGAACCATTGACAGAGGAAGATGTCCCTAGGCCTATCAAACCATAGCATCACAATCATTAGTAAAAGACAATGAGAGATGAGGCGTACGGTTCTGTGTTGCACAGATAGAAAGGACAGTAACAGCACAGAGCTGGAACTGACCTTGTAAGAAGCCTAATGGCTCCTGCAACTGACGTAGATAGAAGGTGGAGAAAGTAGAAGCATTTCTCCAGTAGGCTACCTGCATAACATCCGACGACATGACGGAGTTAGCATAAGCCCAAGAGGTAGACAATGCACGCGCGCCGTGGGCAGACATACGATTTGTAAAACAATCGTCAGTTGCTAGACGAGCATAAGCCATGCAAATAGCAAGACAAATCCATCGAGAAAATGGATTAAGGAGAGATCTTCTGTCGACCAGGAATAAGAGACAGAAAAAAATCGTTTCCTGCCTTTCCTTATGAACTGTGCCTGATTGAGATAAATGCAAATTGCACGAACTGGAGCAAAGGGCGATTACCCTCAGCAAAAGGAAGAGCCCTGAAACAGATAAGAGGTGGAGTCATTCTGGTATCTGATTCTTGGCCAGAAAGGCAGCCCTCGGAATTAGCGATGGCATTCGGTAATGCCGTCGCAAACGCCACCGCCGTGGGGCATGGCGGCAGCATTTTCTTGCCGTCGTAAATTGGCAGCCATAATATTTTTTTACTTGTCCCAATCACCTGAAGACAGTGAAGTCCGTCAGAACTGATCATCCAACCCTACATAACATATGTTTTATAGGCATAACTGGTGTATAAAATCAATATTTGAGGAAATATCTTATATTAATTAATTTGAAAGTAAGTTTGTACAAAATGTATGTGGTTGAAAAACTGTTCATAACCAGTTGTTTGTCGTTTGTTTGTGTTTTTTTCGAAAGAACCCCCTTGTTGACTGTGATGCACGTTTAAAATAACCCAGGAATTCCTGGACAATTCCCTTTTGACGTCACACCTTACATAAATACAACCAATCGAATTCTTCGTTTCATGAAAGTATGCTAAATTGGTGTACTGGGACAATGCGGCAGTTCTATTGGTCACTGATGTAATCTCAACAGAGCACGTGGTCATGTTCCATTTTAATTTTAGCATTCTCCACTTGTGGCATATGTAAACTGTACAATCTCAGACAAACTGAATTGGAAAACAATCAATCGGTTCAATAAAAAAATAAACGCATTGAGCACAAAACAAGGGTGAGTTGGAAAATAATTCTTGTGTTTATTGGGTCAGAGTCAACTCGCCCCGGGTTGATGCGCAATGCAAATATTTCTGTCTCTAACAGTTACTGTCAAAACCGATAGGCTAATAATGCATGGATGCGAGTTACAACCAGCCCCTAAAATTAAGACAACCAGTCAATTAATTGATCACTTAATCGAACTACAGCTTGTCCAACTGACCACCCGCCAGTGATCTCTTGTCCATTCGAAGTCAGCTGTTCTGATTAATGATTATTATTCACTTAGTGTCATAATACTGTCATCCAAACAATTCAATTCAAAAGTGCCGTCGCTGATAAAAATTTGCCGTCGCAGAATTTTTGGCGGCGGCAATGTTGTGCCGTCGCAATATTTTCCTAATTCCGAGGACTGGAAAGGAGCAATCAGTGGTAAACGTAACACTGTTGGGAGAGCTCCTGAAAAAGGCTGGATCAACCGAGAGGGAGTGAAGCTCACCAACCCATCTGGCTGAGGCAAAAGCCATCAGAAAAGCTGTCTTGTATGTGAGAAAATGCACATCCACCTGGGATAAAGGTTCGAACGCCCCCCCCCCCCCCCCCCCCCCTCAAGCAAGATTTCATCTTGGGGTAAGCGGCAAAGTCCTAGGCCTTTTCAAGGGAAAATGCCGAACAAGCATGGAGAGGTATGGATTAGAGCCGATATGACGCTGTCCCACATTTGAAAAGGTCTCCAAAAGCATGGACCTGTACCCTTTGATGGTAACAGGCTGGAGACCCCGAGAATCAAATAGATATACCAGAAACTCCACAATCTGTGAAATTGAAGTGGCATAATCAACAGAGTGATCGGCATACCATCGACAGAAGACCTTCCACTTAGCCACATAGGCTAAACCAGTGGAGTGCCTCCCTGAAGAAGAAATGCACTCCACTGCTCGTCTCGAAAAAACCTCTACGGAGGAGACAGGACCTGACAAAAGATATGCGTGAATGGCACAATGAAGTCCGGTCGATGTGATACCTCCTCAGGTGACCTTGGCAAAAAAGAGGGAGACGTGCCAGAACCGCCGCCAACAGAGAGCGGAGCTGATTGATCCACACCTGCTGAAGCAACAGTGGAGTGATCAGAATGATTTGCCAACTGCAGGGTCGTATCTTGGCTAGAACCTGATCCAGAATCGGAACCGGCGGGAAGGCATAGCTGACAAGACCGTTCCAACTGAGTGACAGAGCATTCACGGCGAAAGGCAGAGGATCTGGACACAGAGACACGAAAGTGTCCACCTGATGGTTCCAACAAGTCGCAAAGAGATCGATGTGGGGACGGCCCCAGAGATTGCAAAACGACTGGAACACCACCCTGTGGAGCATCCACTTGGTGGAAAAGACCCTGCCCTGTTGGGACAGGGAGTCAGCTAGGACGTTCAGACGACCGGGAATGTGACGAACCACCACTCCGGCATGGACATCCTGAGCGAGCAGTAGAAGATCCCGAGGCAATTCGTACATGGGAACCGAGTGTGTGCCACCCTGGTTCCGAATGTAAGCAACCACTATCAAACTGTCAGACAACAGAAGGACCTGGCAATTTGAAAGGTGGGGGATCCACTGCTGGAAACTCAGAAGAAGAGCAAGAAGCTCTTTCTGGTTGATGTGAAGAGCTGCTTGATCCCGGTCCCATGCCCCGTGAAGGGAAAGATCTAGAGGATCCAACGTCGCACCCCATCCAAGATCACTGACGTCTGCCGTCAGAACACGATCGGACGTGGGAAAGTCCAAAGCAACTCACTGCATAATCCACTGAACATCTGTCCAGGGGAGAAGGTGATGATGAAGAGACTCCGGAAACTGAAGCACCAGATCCAGAGGATCGACATTCGACCTCCAACGACTGAGCAGAAAGTGTTGGAGAGGTCCGACATGCCGCCGACCTAGAGGAATGAGATCCGAGCTGTCAGGGACGTGGACTGGGACACAGTCTGGGCAAAAGCTGAGAGAATCACAGCCCTTGCCCAGGGAACCGCCACCGTATTCAGCTGAGTACAGAAGTCCATCCCCAGATGACAAAACAACTGAGAAGGGACCTGGTCCAACTTCTCCTTGTGACTCTGAACCCTAGCGACGTGAGCAGGCTCAGCAGTGTGTCGACATCTGACTCCAGAAAGGCAGCATTGGAATGCATCTGGAGGATATCGTCTAGGTATGCCGAAGTAGTCACCCTGGACTGTGTGCGATGGAAGGCTAACACATGCGACATCAGTCGGGTGAAGGCCCAAGGAGCCAGGGCATGGCCTTGAGCTGGTAAACTCGTCCCAGAAAAGCGATCCTGAGATACTTTTGCGATGTCTGATGAATCGGAACGTGAAAGTAAGCGTCTCGCAGGTCGATACTGGAAATGAAATCTCCCTGGTGAATGGAGTGGCAAACCGACCTGAAAGTCTCCATTCGGAACTGAGGAGCAACGATAGACTGGTTAAGGATACTCAGATCGATAACCGGTCGGAGTCGGCCATCCTTGTTTGGCACCAAGAACAGGCAGGAATAAAATCCCATTGAATGAATGTTCTTGACGACCTCGAACGGCCCCTTTTAAAGGAGATTGTCTATCTCCATGATTAAAAGTTCCCGACGTGTAACATCTAAAGGAACTTGTGTTGGAAGAGGCACTCTCGACAGAGTGGGATGCCTCTGGAAGGATATCCACAGCCCGGACCGAACAACATCTAACATCCAAGGATCGGAGATGTGATTGTGGCCCAATGGTCTGCAAATTCTGATATCCTTCCGCCAACCTGGGACGAATCGAGGTGAGGACCTTCATTTCAAGCTTCGGCGAGGCCTGCGAGAGGAGAAACCACCTCCTCTTTCTATATGAAGAATCCTGAGTCTCCCTCCAGCCTGCCGATGCTTACCCTTACCCCGTGAGTAAGTAGAAGCGGTGGCAGGAGGATCAGCCCTTGGCTTCGCAGAGGAAGCAGAAGGGCACTTGTTAGGCTTTGGACGGCCCCTGCCTCCAACAGAAGGCTGATCAAGCTGACGAAGCAGCAGCTGATCTTTGGAATGACGTAGGACCTCATCCTGGACCATCGCCACGGAGCCATGCAATAGTTGCGGACCTGCCAAAGAAGCAGCTCGAAGAGCAGCATGCTGCCCCTTAGGAAGAGAACGGCTTGTGTCCAACACAGCGTCCCTGCAAACTAATTCCAAGTTAGCCGTGTTACAGGCATGTGTGTGAGTAAGATGCATGAGCGGAAAGCACACGCAAAGGAGCCTGTATGTCGTCAAACTTATCTGGAGGTAGATAAGTAGCTAAAGCAGAGACAACGTGATTTGAGAGAGAAAGCATGCCCAGCATCTCTCTCGAAAAGACCAACAGGGACTCCCGAGTCGTCATAGGAATGACGGCCGACTTGGGCTTGGAAAGCCCGAGGGAGGTGGAGTCCTGATCCAAGACCGTCAAAGTCTGACAGACTGACGGAATCGTAGGAAAGATAACACACTGGAGGCAAAAAAAGTGTCATCCCTGGTGAAGAACGAAGTCTTCAAAGCTGTAAACGCTTCCAACCACTTGTACCGACTGGCATGGTCAAAGGAGCCCAGAAGCGGGTTGCTCCACAGGCTATAGGCGCGCGACTGATGATCGCGGCCTGGCTGACACCGCCAGATGGTTTGACGGTTTGAGATCTGGAAGGAACTCAAACACAAAGTCAAGAGCTGCCCCCAAGTCAGAAGACTGTTGGCTCTCGACGTCAGGTATGTCTGACTCATCCTGTGAGTCGGAAGACACATAGCCCATCATGGGCAAACCAGCCGATGATGCCTCCCATGGTGTAGGCACATCTGAGGAATCAGAAAGTGGCCGGCTTCCAAACTCAGGAGGTGGCGCCACAGGGGGCTCTTGGAAACTACTAGTAGCCTCGATGGAAGCAACGGGAAGGCTCTTGGAAAGAACCTGAGTAAGCAAGGAGAGGGCCTCCCTAAGCTCACGGCCCGGGTCGGCCGGATCGACGTGGGAACGAACCGGCAAAGTGGCTTCACTCCTGACCCTTTTAACCACCGAAGGGTCACGATCCTCAAGTACACATGACGCAGGGTGACGGGTGGCAGCTGAAACATCTGAAGGCAGATGCGTATAGGGGTATGACATACCCTGAAGATCACCAGAGCGGGAACTCAGGAGAGTCGCCGCAGACCTCTGAAGGACAGAAGGTCCAGACTGCACAAAAGGCATTGGTCCCGCAAAACATGGGACCAGAGTGCATGGACGGAAATGCAACAGAGCTCATGGTAGCCCCACCATGAACATCCGAATCCAATGAGAAAACTGCTGTGCTCGATGGCTGAGAGACCACAGCAGAGGGTTTGGCCGGAAGCCCCTTCCGACTTTGCCAAGTTGAAGTTAGGGAAGGCTGAGGACAATACCCCACATCCACACTACCAAACATCTCTGCAGACCCCTGCAGGGATAAAACTGCTGTGCATGACAGCTGAGAGGCCATAGTAAAGGGTTGAAGTCAGGAAAGTAGTGATGAGCCGATATGGATGTTATCGGTATTTGCCGATATCCGATATTTCAATTCAATATCGGACAGATACCGATACCGATATTAGTTTTCGTCAATTACTTCCGTCTTCCAATCAGCATACCAGCATACATTCACTCAAAAAGAAGTCAGCCGAAAATGGGCTTAGGGATTTTTCAATATACCCGTACTGACTCGTGTTTAGGCCTATACTCTTGTTTTAGCCCACCCTCTACTTTTTAAATATCGGATTAAGGTATCTCCTCGTGTCTAAGCCCATTCCCCAGTTTTGGAAAATCAGTAAGTTCTTAAAGTTTGCCGGTTAAATTGAAAACAAAATTAGGTGAGTAGCTATGTGAAGAATTTACCTGAGATACAGTACTGATTTCATGATTCAAGTCATAAATGTTATTCCCTATAAATTGAATAAAGAGAAAAAATGCCGCTCAGGATCACCGATCCAATGTTGAGTTGTGACAACAGTTCCTCGCACCAAGGCCAACACACCTATGAAGTTTCATGACTCTAGGTTGAACCACTATTAAGTTCTCATCCGGAAACCAATTGTTGCGATATATTATGTTCAAGGTCACTGTGACCTTGACCTTTGACCTGGTGAGTCCAACATCAATAGGGTTCTTCCTCGCACCAAGGCCAACACGCCTGTAAAGTTTCATGACTCTAGGTTGAACCACTATCAAGTTATCCGGAAACCAATTGTTGCGATATACTATGTTCAAGGTCACTGTGACCTTGACCTTTGACCTGGTGAGTCCAAGATCAATAGGATTCTTCCTCGCACCAAGGCCAACACACCTATGAAGTTTCATGACTCTAGGTTGAACCACTATCAAGTTATCATCCGGAAACCAATTGTTGCGATATACTATGTTAAAGGTCACTGTGACCTTGACCTTTGATCTGGTGAGTCCAAGATCAATAGAGTTCTTCCTCGCACCAAGGCCAACCCACCTATGAAGTTTCATGAATGTAGGTTGAACTACTATCAAGTTATCATCCGGAAAGGAATTGTTGTGATTTACTATGTTCAAGGTCACGTTGACCTTGACCTTTGACATAGCGAGTCCAAAATCAATAGGGTTCTTCCCCTCACCAAGGCCAATCTACCTATGAAGTTTCATGAATGTGAGTTGAACCATTATCAAGTTATCATCCGGAAACCAATTGTTTAAGATTTAGTCACTGTGACCTTGACCTTTGATCTGGTGAGTCCAAGATCAATAGAGTTCTTCCTCGCACCAAGGCCAACCCACCTATGAAGTTTCATGAATGTAGGTTGAACTACTATCAAGTTATCATCCGGAAAGGAATTGTTGCGATTTACTATGTTCAAGGTCACGTTGACCTTGACCTTTGACGTAGCAAGTCCAAAATCAATAGGGTTCTTCCCCTCACCGAGGCCAATCTACCTATGAAGTTTCATGAATGTGAGTTGAACCATTATCAAGTTATCATCCGGAAACCAATTGTTTAAGATTTACTATGTTCAAGGTCACTGTGACCTTGACCTTCGACGTAGCATGTCCAAAATCAATAGGGTTCTTCCTCCCACCAAGACCAACCTACGTATGAAGTTTAATGAATGTGAGTTCAACCACTATCAAGTTATCATCCGGAAACCAATTGTTTACGCCCGCCCGCCCGCCCGCCCATCCGCCCGCCCGACCACCCGCCCGACCGCCCGCCAGACATTCACCAAACTATAAGTCGAGTTTGACTTCGTCACAACTCGACTAATAAATATACTTGGATTTGTTTTAGTTGATGTATTTTCCTTTGTATATGTTTGTTTCACAAAACAATTTCATAAGCATGTGTTTGTCAACTCTGTTGTCAACACGGCTTTTCAATTTGCAAGTTGCATTGAACAGTGTCAGGGGTTCAGGAAGGGGGAAATTAAAAGGTATTGTGTGAAAATGGAAGACAGAATTCAATGACATCACCTCGATCACCTGCATTGGACCACCATTATTTAGTCATAACATAAGGCGTCTTTCCTCAGAAGAGGAAGGAACCAGTTTGAAGCTACAGGAACAAACAAAATAAAACTATTTATTTTGGTGGTTTATTTTCTTTACTGATATCACCAAGTTTAACAAACAAACATTACCAGTCACATTTTCATGAAAACTTATTGACATATAAGTGGCTTTCACTGAAGTTTATTCACAACTTTTGAGAAATGGAAAACTTGTCCTACGGTGATCAGCTAACAGTGTTTCCAAGGGAAGTTTTGATTGACATACTTACGCCCATTTACTCTTTCGGTTTCGCGAGTACCTGGAAAATGAAAACAACACAGGGTTTCCAATTTTTAGTCGAGTTGTGACGAAGTCAAACTCGACTTATAGTTTGGTGAATGGCGGGCGGGCGGGCGGGCGGGCGGGCGGGCGTAAACAATTGGTTTCCGGATGATAACTTGATAGTGGTTCAACTCACATTCATTAAACTTCATGCGTAGGTTGGTCTTGGTGGGAGGAAGAACCCTATTGATTTTGGACATGCTACGTCGAAGGTCAAGGTCACAGTGACCTTGAACATAGTAAATCTTAAACAATTGGTTTCCGGATGATAACTTGATAATGGTTCAACTCACATTCATGAAACTTCATAGGTAGATTGGCCTTGGTGAGGGGAAGAACCCTATTGATTTTGGACTCGCTACGTCAAAGGTCAAGGTCACAGTGACCTTTAACATAGTATATCGCAACAATTGGTTTCCGGATGATAACTTGATAGTGGTTCAACCTAGAGTCATGAAACTTCATAGGTGTGTTGGCCTTGGTGCGAGGAAGAACCCTATTGATGTTGGACTCACCAGGTCAAAGGTCAAGGTCACAGTGACCTTGAACATAGTATATCGCAACAATTGGTTTCCGGATGAGAAGTTGATAGTGGTTCAACCTAGAGTCATGAAACTTCATAGGTGTGTTGTCCTTGGTGCGAGGAAGAACCCTATTGACCTTGGACTCGCCAGGTCAAAGGTCAAGGTCACAACTCGACATTGGATCTGTGATCCTGAGCGGCATTTTTAGTCGAGTTGTGACGAAGTCAAACTCGACTTATAGTTTGGTGAATGGCGGGCGGGCGGGCGGGCGGGCGGGCGGGCGGGCGGGCGTAAACAATTGGTTTCCGGATGATAACTTGATAGTGGTTCAACTCACATTCATTAAACTTCATACATAGGTTGGTCTTGGTGGGAGGAAGAACCCTATTGATTTTGGCCATGCTACGTCGAAGGTCAAGGTCACAGTGACCTTGAACATAGTAAATCTTAAACAATTGGTTTCCGGATGATAACTTGATAATGGTTCAACTCACATTCATGAAACTTCATAGGTAGATTGGCCTTGGTGAGGGGAAGAACCCTATTGATTTTGGACTCGCTACGTCAAACGTCAAGGTCACAGTGACCTTTAACATAGTATATCGCAACAATTGGTTTCCGGATGATAACTTGATAGTGGTTCAACCTAGAGTCATGAAACTTCATAGGTGTGTTGGCCTTGGTGCGAGGAAGAACCCTATTGATCTTGGACTCACCAGGTCAAAGGTCAAGGTCACAGTGACCTTGAACATAGTATATCGCAACAATTGGTTTCCGGATGATAACTTGATAGTGGTTCAACCTAGAGTCATGAAACTTTATAGGTGTGTTGGCCTTGGTGCGAGGAAGAACCCTATTGATCTTGGACTCACCAGGTCAAAGGTCAAGGTCACAGTGACCTTGAACATAGTATATCGCAACAATTGGTTTCCGGATGATAACTTGATAGTGGTTCAACCTAGAGTCATGAAACTTCATAGGTATGTTGGCCTTGGTGCGAGGAAGAACCCTATTGATCTTGGACTCACCAGGTCAAAGGTCAAGGTCACAGTGACCTTGAACATAGTATATTGCAACAATTGGTTTCCGGATGATAACTTGATAGTGGTTCAACCTAGAGCCATGAAACTTTACAGGCATGTTGGCCTTGGTGCGAGGAAGAACCCTATTGATGTTGGACTCACCAGGTCAAAGGTCAAGGTCACAGTGACCTTGAACATAGTATATCGCAACAATTGGTTTCCGGATGAGAACTTGATAGTGGTTCAACCTAGAGTCATGAAACTTCATAGGTGTGTTGGCCTTGGTGCGAGGAAGAACCCTATTGACCTTGGACTCGCCAGGTCAAAGGTCAAGGTCACAACTCGACATTGGATCTGTGATCCTGAGCGGCATTTTTTTTTTATTAAAATGATGAACAAAGCCTGAAATCTGAAAGCAAACATATGCATAAGATAATGATGTGATTTTTAAAAAAGCAAATTCAATATCTTTGGAGGTTTTTCCACAGAGACGTAACACATCCAATGGATACTTATCTGAATATCTCCTGTTCCGACGCATACGAACCTGATTTGAGAAAAAGGACATATCGGCTGATAATATCGGCAGAATTGCTATTTTTTGCCGACACCGATACCTGGCCGATAAGCCATTTATCGGCCGATACCGATAACCCGTACCGATAATCGGCTCATCACTACAGGGAAGGCTGAGGGCAATACCCCACGTCCACACTACAAGAGATGCATCTCTACAGACCCCTGCAGGGATAAGCCGAGGCCGGCTGAAACGGTGACCGATGATGTTGCAGACGGAACAGCAGTAGCAGCAGATACGATGGGAGCTGTTGAAACTGGTGGAAAAGTGGAGAGAGCAAGCAAGCTCGGCTCCAAAGAAGGAGTCACAACCCTAGTGACAGCCTCAGATGTTGACTGGAGAGGGACCACAGTACCGGAACCAGGCATCTCTTCACCAGACAACTCAACATCTCCCACAGTATCCACCACAGAAAAAGACTGCACATCCCCCACGGAGAGGATATAACTCTCACCAGACATGGTCATGCCGGGAGGCCCCAAACGACAGTAGCCACCCCCTCCCCCCTACCCCCGTGGGTGCGGGAGGAACAGCCACGAGAACGCACCACAAGCTTGGGCAAAAAGCATTGCCCTCAAGGAACAGTCCTGGGCATAACAGAGGAGAGAACAGTAAAAGAAAAAGGTAAACTCAACAGATGTAGAAAGTAGAACACCACAACTACGAGAGAAAAGTGGCAAAAAATAAAGGGCCGGAGGAAACACAACTGAACCCAGACGGCCGACAGGGACCCAAATGAAAGTGTCAATGACACTGTAACTTAACTTGTCTTTGTGTTGTGTTTGATGAAAAGAATAATGTTCAATGTTTATGAAAGGATTATGAAATAAGACAATAATTGTGATAATTGGGAATATGTTAATTTCTGTTCCCTGTATGCTATGTTTTTAATAAAAATAATATTAGGTGTAGACTGTTCTAAAGATCTGAGGGGTGGGTTAATGTACCCTTCACAGTTAACCCTTTACCCAACGTAACGGCCAAAACCGGCCAGCGCTATTCACAAAAATCGCCAATTAATTTTCAGTATTTTTTTCATTTTTTGTCTCAAAAACATAGGTTATGACCCCTCGTTGGAACGAGTTCGCCGAGCTCGTTCCCACGAGGGGTCATAACCTATGTTTTTGAGACAAAAAATGAAAAAAATTAGTTATTCAAGAATGTTTTTGCAAGTGTCTGCTTTTCAAGTTAGGTAAAGGGTTAATGTATGTGGCTCTCACAGTTAATGTATGTCAACGAAAGTTACCAAGTTACAGTGAAATTATTCCAAAACGAGTCATTCTACCAAGTTACAATGAAATCCCTTCACAAATACGACCTGTAATCTGTACTAAAGTTTTGGGGGTTTTTGGCTTGGGCAGCCATCATGGTTGAATGATCGCGACCAAAAGGGGACATTCTCATCTGGGCATTATCTGAAGTGATCCTACGAAGTTACAATGGAATCCCTTCATAAATATGACCTGTAGACTGTGCTAAAGGTTTTCGGGCTTTGGGCCCCTGTAGCCATCACAGTTGACCAATTGCATCCAAAAGGGGACGACGTTCTCATCTAGACATTATATGAAGTCAACCTACCAAGTTACAATGAAATCCCTCCATAAATACAACCTGTAGACTGTGCTAAAGGTTTTCAGGTTTTGGACTCGGGCAGTCGCCACGGTTGACAGATCGCGACCAAATGGGGAAGTTCTCATCTAGACATCATACGGAGTCAACCTACCAAGTTACACTGAAATCACTCCATATTAAATATGACCTGCAGACTGTCCTAAAAGTTTTTGGGTTTCGGGCTTGGGAAGCCATCACGGTTGACAGATCATGACCAAAAGGGGACGTTCTCATCTAGACATTATACAGAGGCATATACAGAGGCATCCTATCAAATTACAATGAAATCCCTTCATAAATATGACCTGCAGACTGTGCTAATGGTTTTCGGGTTTTGGGCTCAGGCAGCCATACCGGTTGACCAATCGCGACCTAGAGGGGATGTTCTCATCTAGACATGACCCCAAACCTGCATATGAAGTTTTGTGACGATCAGACAAGAACTACGGGGTGTAGCTAAAGGAAAATGTGAACAGACTATGTCAAGTTAAGCTAAAAACAGAAATTCTGCCCTCAACAGAGAGGAGAAATCTTGTCCATACAGCCCCCCTATTGACACCTAACTCCAATTATAATAATAATATCCAAAAGGATAACCTAAATTTATCAACCGAAAAATTTTATGTCAGAACCGTACAGTATGCAAAAGTCGCACGCAAACATGGAGAATATACAAAAGACAATGAAAATGTGGTTGAAAATAATAACGAGAATATATAAAACACAGTTCTGTTATTATACGATCCTCAGATCCATAATTCCAGTCACAGGGAACCATTATCAACAAGTTGAATTATCATTCAATGCAAATATGGACGTCTCGCCACATGGGCGGACCAAAAAAGAATGATTCATTAGTTACTGCCTGTGCACTGGTTACCGGAAGCTGTGGATATGTACTTGGAGAAGAGCGGCCCCTACTGGGTGCATGCCGGTAGCACTCGACCCAGTTTTGGCTTATTTTTTCTTGGTGCTTTTGCACCACTTTTCTTTTCCAAATCACTTGGGAAAGATCAAAATAGAGAGTATATTTTCCGAGTTAGGGACTTCCACTGTAGTGCAAGCCTGTAGTAAACAATTTTAAGGTAGGTTGATAAGAAATAAATAGATTTAGACAACAGTAATTCATACACCATTTAATGAAAAAAAACCAGCTTTATAAACATCCACCCTAGTCTAATTTAGGGTTATACGATTTCAGTCATGCTTTACAGAGAGACAGTAGGAATATTTAGAGTGGCCATCAGTGATGGTGGCCTTCAGTAGCATTTGAAAATAGTTTGTTTTTTTTTAAATAAAACAACTAATTTGAAGAACGAGTGTTACAAACGTTCGCTCCACAATAAATAAAGATTTTTTTACTTCAAAAATGCTTTTCAATGCAACAGTTTTAGTTATATTGGGTGGCCTTCGGTGACCATTGGTGGTCTTCGGTAGCCATCAGTGGCATTCGGTATTTAGTATGAGTGCCTGGCATGAATGCCAGATGATTCAGCACCTGGGGTTTTGGACAATTCGGCACTTGAGTTTGGATGATTTGGCACCTGCGTTGAACGATTCGGCACTTACTTTGGACGACTAGGCACTTGGGTTAGAACAATTCGGAACCTCCCTCATGAAGACAAAAAATAGCATTCACTGAGTAAAAATTATCTTTCCAGCATTTCATTGGTATATTTTTCAATCTTTTTACATTGCTTGGATGACGCTGATTTTTTAAAGAACTCTGGTTTCTTGCTTTGATGTATTTATTTTGCATGTTATTACAAGATTACAGTACAGCTTGAAATTTCATTGACATCAGTTGACTCTAAGGAAAGTTACAGTCTGAAAACCATCAGACAATCAAATTTAAGCAACCTAATTAAATATGCGCAGAAAATGCCAATGTTCAAACTTGGACCCACAATTGATGAAAGTGATCTACTTACCAAATTTCATCGAAATCGACAGACTGTAAGGAAAGTTAGAGTCTGGAAACGAAAAACATGGAAGGTGTGCACTTATTGTGTATTAGTAGTAGCACTGAATAAAGTTTCCCTAATTTACATAATTTTTGCACGAGAACAAAACCCGTATTATATGTGATGTATTGCATGTTACTAAACATTCATACAAAAATTTATTCAAATCCGATCTTTCATAGAAGTTCTGTACAAAAAACTGATTACACCCAATTTCGGAACAAAATGGCCGCTGGCGGCCATCTTGAATTTTGGATCAAACCCCAAAACACATATTCTGGTCTCACAATAACAAGATACCCAAGAAGTTTTGTGAAGATCAGGTCATAAATACGGCTTTTAGTGTGGGGTGCGTTGACACACGGGGCAGACAGACAAGCAGACGGACAGATTTTCGGTACAAAATTTCCCACATTCAAACTTGATCTAGGTATTGATAAAAGTAATCCATGTAATTTCATCGAAATCGGTTGATTTTAAGGAAAGTTAGAGTCTGGAAACCGTCAGCCAATCAAATTTCAGCAACCTAATTAAATATGTATGGAAAATGCCCATACTCGAACTTGGACCCACAGTTGATGAAAGTGATCAACTACCCAAATTTCATCGAAATCCGGTCACTGTAAGGAAAGTTAGAGTCTGGAAACGAAAAAACACGGAAGGACACCCCGAATTTAATATGTCCCATTTTTTCAAAAAGCAGGAGACAATAACTGCAAGATGCAGTCGTGCGGCGGTAGCTTGCAGTTATTTTTATCCTCAATGTACCATCTGTATGCACTAGAGTATGTCCACATGCTTTATCATATGCCAGTTAAAGTGACGTGAAGAATAAGTTCGGTTGCTTCAATATATATATCCCTTCTTACCATTCTCTTGTGTAACCCAATCTAGTCTTTGAGAGGCAATTGAGTCATAATAGATATCAGTCAGGGGAAGGGTGAATATTTTCATGGGTCCCTGGTAAGTTGGGTTTGAAACAAGGGGGCCCGCCCAGGTGGCACCATCTAATTGATCTCCCCCCCCCCCCCCCCCCCCCCCCGGGGCCATATTTTCTCTCGGCGGCACTGCCATTCTGAGAGCTATTGATAGAAGATTACCATCTACAAATCGTTTAGAAAGAATTGTGGTCAACTTCGCGTGTGGTCTTTGGCAAGCCATCTACAGACACTTTCCTGATATCCCAATTCAAGGCTGTGTGTTTCACTGGGCGCAGGCAGTGTTCTGCAAAGTTCAAGAAATTGGTTTACAGGTAATTTATATTTATTATTTTTTGGATTTTCCTTAAGGGAAAATCTATTTGTTATTGCATTGATTTATTTTTTTTATTATTCTTCCACACTTTTATTTTCACTATTCCTCGAAAACGCTCTGAACGATTTTTTTTAAAGTTTCTGTAGTCATAAAGGGTCATAAGTTGTAACCGAACGTCATATTCACATTTTTCTGAAAATGTTTTAGTTAACCCTTTAACAAAAATAGTCGGAAGCTCATATCTTTGGACTGGAAAGGGCGATTGACTTGAAATTTTCTCCGACATGTCAGCAATACATCCCTCTATCAGCCTATGGTACAAAAATGTATGTAGTTAACACCTTTCTGCCAAAACATTTTTCGAAACAAAATTTTTTTTCAAAATTTGACCATTTTTGAACTCAATCTCGGGACAGGAATATGCTGAACCATCCAAAATGGCTTAGAAATGAAGATTGTATCACCGAATTGTAAAAATCATCGAAAAAATTTCGATTCGAATTTCCGACAATCCAATATGGCGGCCGAAAATTCGAATTTTTATTTTTGATTATTTATGCGTTTCAGGCCATTTGGAGACGAAAAAAAAAATTTTTTTTGCACCAGAAAAAATTTCGGTTTGGACTTACAAATTTTCGACCAAAAGTCGGATTTTGGCTACTTTGCCATCACAGTACTCAACAAGGGGGACGATTTGAAAGCTTCTAAGGTTAGAAATGTTGAAGTCACAGTGTACATGAACAGTTATCATCTTTTGGAAATGGAGTTGTTCTTAATTTGGCTTCTGCTAGCAGTCAAACATGGCTTCGGGACACTGTGACCAAAAATTGAAAAAAAAATTCTTGTTTTTTTTTACTTTATTATGTCTAGATTCATTAGTTCTCATAAATAAAAACTATCAATGACGGCCATGAGACCTAATAAATAAAACCATCACTATTTGGGGCAAAATGTTTCTTTTTGGGCAAAAGCGCCCAAAAACGCCCAAACCTTCACAGGCCAATATCTCATGAAGGAAAGGAGCTATCGACTTAATTTCTCGACAGACTTGTCAGAATTACTCGTCTAAAACAAACATAATCGGTATTTTTTTCCATTTTTTATGTTTTCTGCCAAAATTTTTCACAAAACAGAAAGTTATCTCGAAAATCGGCCATTTTGGATTGAAATATCGAAATTTAAATATACTGATCCCTCTAAAAGGGATCCAAATTGAAGGCAGTTATACCGCTTTATAAGGAAAATTGAAAGAATTTCGTTTCAATTTTTCATTAATCCAAAATGGCGGCCAAAAAATCGAAAACCTTTTTTTCGTTTTTTATGCGTTTCGTTCAATTTTGAGACGAAAATTTTCGGTCCGATTCGGACTGAAATTTTCGACCAAATGTCTGAAATTTTTGTTACGACCGGGCTACTTTGGGGTCAGAGTACACAATAACGGGGATGATTTGATAGCTTCTGAGGTTTGAAATGTTGAATTCACAGTGTACATGAAAAGTAATCGTCTTTTGGAATTGGAGTTGTTCTTCGTTTGGCTTCTGCTTGCTCTCAAACATGGCTTTGGGACACTGTGACCAAAAATTGAAAAAAATTTTCTTGTGTTTTTTTTTTACTTTATTATGTCTAGATTCATTAGTTCTGATAAATAAAACTATCCGTATATTGCGGAAAATGTTTTTCCAGCCAAAACCGTCCAAAAACGCTCAAATATGCAGGAGCCGATATCTTTGGACTGGAAGGGGCAATTGACTTGAACTTTTCACAGGAATGACTGTAATAAACTTCTCTATTAATCAAAGGCACAAAATGGTAGTTGGTTAACATCTTTCTGCCAAAACATTTCACGAAACCGAAAAAAATTCAAATTTTTATTTGGTATGGAGCTCCCTTAGGACTTGCTGAGTAGAACAGTCAGTAAAAACACTAAGGAAAATCCTGTGTATTGTTCCGAAGGTACAATCACTTCCTCTAGTTTTATATTATCGTTTTCAGTATAACTTTCAAATCCAAAATATGTTATAGCATGGGAGATCAAACACCCAGAATAATACTGTATGTACACAAAGATGTAGATAGAAGGTAATTTACATAATATTATGAATATGAATGATTATAAAATTAATGATACATGATTTATCCCAATGAGCTACTTGTTATTAACTGGTTGTAAAATTTCTCTTTAGGTTGAGTATAACCAGAAAGACACAGTATACAAATACATTCGGAAAATCATGGCCCTACCATTTCTTCCTCTGGAGCACATCACCCCAGCATTTGACAAATTGGCAGATCAGGAAGGAACATCATAATAAATGTGTGGATCGATCTAGCAGTATTTTTAAAATTGAGAGCTGGAGCATCTTCATGTCCAGTGTCAGGACGAATAATGACATAGAGGGTTGGCACAACAGAATAAACAGCAAGATGAACAACAGAGGGCGAGTACCATTTTATCTACTGATTTTAGAGTTAAATTAAATAGAGAGGCCAAATCCATTCCAGTAACACTCAAGATGGTATCCGAAGGAAAAATCCAAAGACGTCAGAGAAAGACAGTTGAAGAGGTCCAGGGAAAACTTTTCAACTTGTGTGAGAGATACAGCGAATTCCAGTTACTTTGGCCCAAGTCATTTCTGCCGAAGTCATTTCAGCCTCAGTCATTTCGGCCTCAAGTCAATTCGGACCAAATATACCAAGTCATTTCGGCCCCAATAAATGTTTTTTTCAATTTTAACATTTTTTTTATTTAATCATTTTTCAACATTTATACCTCAAATAGATATTGAGGTATACATATGATATATGGTATTCCTTCATACTCAGTAGATTTTCTTTTATGATGGTGAATTTTCTTTCTGGACATATATGCCTGATTTTTGTTTTTTACAGAATGAAAAGGAAATCAAATAAACTCTTTGTATAGCATTGTAAAACAAAACACTTTGGTAATTACTTTGCTGGCTTGATTTTGCTGTTCAAGCATTCTGTTATTATTTATGATGACTAATCTAATGTGTTTTTATTGTCCTTAATCAAGTTTGGCTTATTCACCTAGCATGTTTTTGTTGTCCAAACACCTCTCTTTGAGGCATAAGAACAGATGGTAGTTTGTTGGCAGCACAGAGTCTGTCAATCATGGGTTTCACAGAATCGTTGAATGTATGGAAAATTGAACTCAGCCATGGAAAATTTTTAATGTCATGTAAAACTTTTCTGTACACTGTGTAAATATAAATGACTGAACATTAATTAATAGAGGTCATTCATTACCCATTAGTTCTAAACATAAACTACTTGTTGTTGTTTATAGATCTCTACCATCGAAATGGGACCGAAATGACCAAGAGGCCATAATGACCAGGGGGCCGAAGTGATTGGAGCTGAAAAGACTAGGGCCGAATGACTTTGAGGCCGAAATGACTTGGGGCCTGTTGTGACTGGATACCGATACAATAATGGAGAGTTGATGTCAAGTCAGTTGTTGAGAAAGTGTGCTGGTATATATGTTTTTTTTTTTGTTTTTTTTTATTTGGGTTTAACGACACATTAACAGCCAGGGTCATATCATGTCGGTGACAGTTTTACGGGTGGAGGAAGCTGGAGTACCCGGAGAGAACCACCGAGCAACGACGAGCAGCTGTCAGCTCCCTCAACATCGTAACTCCGAACACTGCACCACGGCACAGGCAGGGTTAGATTGGTTGAAGACATGTGCACCATCGACGTGCAGTACGCCTTAGTACACAGCATCATCGTGCCCCCATGTAGGCAAGCGGGGTGAAGTGTCTTGCCCAAGGACACAACGCGGTTGCCGCAGGTGGGATTCGAACCGAGGACCTCTCGGCTTGCAGCCTGCACCTCTACCTACTGAGCCACCGCGCCCCCCAGGTATATATGTATATATGGTCCATAAGTGTTGGGTATAATGGTACTAGTTCAAATTTACTAATATTTTCATTTCTTTTCTAGGTGAACAGAAGCTAATGAATTTTTCAGTTTCTTTATTTTAGGTGAACAGAAGCTAATTAATGAATTTTTCAGTTTCTGCACCTCTACCTACTGAGCCACCGCGCCCCCCAGGTATATATGTATATATGGTCCATAAGTGTTGGGTATAATGGTACTAGTTCAAATTTACTAATATTTTCATTTCTTTTCTAGGTGAACAGAAGCTAATGAATTTTTCAGTTTCTTTATTTCAGGTAAACAGAAGCTAATGTTTTTTTTCTTCAATTCAAGTGAACACAAGCTAATTATTTTTATTTTTATTTTAGATGGTTCACTAAGTCCTGCTAGGTACCTCCCTGTGATCTGAACTGGTAATGGAAATTTTCAATAATTCCCGGCAAAACCTAATCAGGCAGTGCCAGTAGCAAAATTCTTTTCAAATTTTATCATCCTGACATGCGTGAATATAAAATTTATATATTTTCTTCAAGAATTACATGTATATTTATCTGTAATGCCCGAAGATAATATATATTCGTTGGGGCCGAATTGTTCTAACCTAAGTGCCAAATCGTCCAAAGTCAAGTGCCGAATCATCGGTGTCAGGTCGTTTCGGCTCTGAGACGTTTTGGCCTCGGAACGTTTCGGCCTCTGGTTATGAGGTGAGGGATAGGAAGCAGAGGAGGTGCAGTGTTAGGAATAGAAAGCAGGAAGATCAGGGGAGGATAAACAACAAAAACATTTTAATCATGAATCAACACTTTATTATAATTTGAAATACCATTTATTTACAACAAAAACAACAAAAACATAATGATAAACATACAAATAGAAAATTTATTTACAACAAAAACATGATCATAATATGGAAATAACATTTTAACGAACTCTATTCATAATGATTAACATTTGTCATGATTAATATGGATTAACATTTACTAATCATCTATACTTACTTTGAGTTCACCCTTCTCATGCATTCCCCTTTGAACTTCAAAGCCGCAGTATTTTGTCACCTATTGTATACACAAGATGTCTTGAAACTGAACTGCTGAGTGTGTTTCTCATGAATATGAATGAATTCATAGTTAAAGATTTTGAAAGTGACTGCATATACAGTTATGAAGATATTCCTGTGTAATTAGGAGCACAATTATAGATAGATTCATCATTCTCGTTATTCTGTTATAAAATGGATTTATCTGTGGATTTATCATTCCTACTACTCGGTAAGTCAACCAAAATTTATTCATAGATATACAACACAGATTGGGAAAAAATACTTTACACAAAGGTATAATTTGGTATAGAGCTGAAATGCTTAAAGGGTTTTCTTGATCGATTAATCACATGGATTAACCTCGGTTAACCGATGAATCAGTTGTTCCGATAGAGCATTGAATAGCTGCCGTGATGTTGATGATTTACAGTGTTAATAATGTCCCATTTTCTGGCTATTGATACAGTGTAACATTCACGTGAGTCAACAAGTACATCAGCACAGCACGCAATCTGCATGCTGTATTCTATTCCGTATCACACAGGAATCTTAATAATATGAAGGAGAAACATCGTTCATGGTCTAAGATTTACCCATGTGGTATGTGCAGAAACAAAAGAGCAGTTAATGTGCATAATCCCAGGTAAGTATATTGCTGCAGTAAAATGCGCAGTGTGATGCACTCTGGAAACTGGAAAGGCTATGATTAAAAAAAGTTATGTGTGTCTGCACTGTCTTCCAGTTCCAGACTGCCAGCAGCTTTAAGTGTTGTTGATGTGGGGATGTGTATGAATAACGATGACTCGCTTGCAATGCGCATGTCGTATCTTGCTCAGTGAGTCTGCACATGGAATTAGTTTTGGTGGCATCGTTTGATCTTTTCCAGCGAAGTTGCAGACTTGCAGCTACCTTGAGAACATCACAAACCAAACAACTCAATAATTAATAATTTAAATAGAGGCATAGCTCTTAACAGTACCCATGTTATAGCTTGTTTTGCACCCCCCCCCCCCCCCCACCCGCCTTGTTCGACTTGATTTGATCTGCAGTTGAAATGACACCCATATATTATATATCTGTCAATCTTATAGTGTATCTGCCCCATTCATATGACATCACACTCATATTTGTTAATGGACTTACTGGGACATAGGATACTTAACATTCAAATACCGATGACCACATGCAGTGCTGACAATGCCAATATTGAGTTTTACTTTAGAACATATGCCTACAAAATGTAATCAAGATTATCAAACGAAGACCCGGTGTATGGTTCCCTGAAAGTGAGTATGGGATTAAGTAGATGACACCACTGGGAGGTGGCATCTACTGAAATCTTGTACTCAACATCACGACTGAGGGAGAGAATTGTATGAAAATACAGAAACTGAAAGTCACAACGTTATCACAATAAAAACACATGCCGACTTCAATGTTGTTTTGACAACATCATAGCGAGTACAGTACTGCATGCATTTAAAACTGACAACTCGCTGACAAATGAGTGAGGCAATGTCTACGTGAGTCAGGGTGTGTTTGTTAGAGTGTTAACACCTGTAATGCAGTAGTTCAAAGGTAACGTTAAAGGGGTCATCCAACCTAACTTTGGTCAATTTGTTGACATATTTCCCAATGCATCAGAAACAGATAGGAGAAGTAAGGAAAGGCAAATTATGTATCAAAATAATGAGTAAAGTGCATAGAAAAGGTACATATAATTTTTTTCATGAAAAAAAGTGAATTTTATGATTTTGAAGAAGATTAATTTGCCAATGGCGTAAGTAACGAACCGGTAAGACCAAAAAATAATCGGTAAATCGAAAGCCTTGTCCTCAATATAATGATAACATACTACAGACTCGGAGAAAGCATTTTTTTGACACACACTCTGGTGGGTTTTGATGTTTGAATGTAATAACACCAACACAAATTTTGGATGTTCCGGATGTGGCCATGTTTTAATGATGTTTATTCTGGTCATGTGATTACGATGTGGTTCTTGCAGAAATACTCAATTTGGGAAATCGTAACAATTCAAGGACAGGATCATGCCCTTTATTTGTTCGAGACAATGTATGAGCGGATTTGCAAACAGGTGACAGCAAATACTTGAGCTGTTAATGTCATAACTGCAAAATATGGTTCGAAATTCCCTCTCGTGTTTACACATACACATAAAATAAGGCAATATTCATAACAAAGTAAGCAGAATGCTTTGGAAATCACTTTTTCACAAAGTATATTCCAAGTGACCTAGAACTATATTGAGCGTGTTGATTTCCCCCGATGTTGCAAACTTATTTACTTCTTAGTAACCATGGAATTTGTCGCGGCTGTCTTTGATGTCTGCAAAGGACCGATTAAAGATGGGTTGAAAATGATGGTTTCACGCTTTTAAATAAGGTGCGCTTGGACGATGCTGAGAATTCAGTTTTTTCTTGCAACCAATCATACTAACACAAGCGTTGATCAGTGTCTTTTGTCATCGTTTTACACTGACAAATGTGACAAATCTCCTTCACCGGAAACCATCCCCCAATTTGCATATCACAATAAACATAACTGCTGTCACTGTGTGTCAGCGTGGCCGTGTGGTCAAAACCAAAACAAATTATCGAATGCACGGTCAATATTAGCTGAAATTGGCTTTTAAACAAATGAAAGACACGAAATATTCGCAATTTCTTCATTATCCATGCCGAGTTACTTTTTAACCAGACCACATGCGTTCAGTTTCGTTTGTCGGCATCAAACTGATATTGTTTGTGGTAATTAAATAGTACGAGAAGGTGAAGGAAGCCAAATATTTCCCATCATCTATTAATTCATTAAAATTGATAATTTCTTTTATTTTACTGAAATTATGAATTGATAAGGTGGGTGTCTTGCGATTATTATGCCCCAGACCTGGAAGTTGGAAAATCAAAGGTGCATCTAGGGCCGTGCAGTGGTGACCTCTGTCCTCTTAATCTTAGTCTTACCCATTCATCATTACATGTACCAACATTCTCCCTTGTATCTCAACCATTGCTACTTCAATTTGAAGGGTATTTGGTGTTGTGATCGAGCATCATGGGGAAACAATGCCTGCGTAGCTGCTGTAGCATGTGTTTCTTCCCACATTTTTTCAGAGTTGTGGTACTTTTTCACTCTTTTGAGTTAGAATATTTTGTTTATAACTAGTTGATTTGTTACAATTTGTTAGAAAGTGCCTGCTGATACCCTCAAATGTATTGCTACAGAATTTTCTGGTGAAGATTTTGTTCCTATTACTTATCAAGCAACAACCTAATGAATATTCTGTATAAAGCCACCAATCTGATGTTTGACACTTTATCGGAGCTGTTTTGAAGGCTTATGGAACTCAAAATGTTGATTATGGCAGGACTTTTCTATTCACCCATTAATCGATAAATTAAGTGTTATAGTTGGAAGTAAGAAGCATGAAAGGTCCAGAACTAAAAGTCTAAAAAGAATGTTTTGCAATGTAACATGATTTTGCAGATACACTTATTTGGAGGGTTACCTGTCTGATAGTGTTTGGAACGTGTGGCCAGGATCTTCAAAAAGAAAAAAAGAGTTAAACTTCGAGTAAAAAGGCATATGCCTTGAGTGCCGGAGGTAGAGTCATACAAGGAAGAGAGCCCCCCCCCCCCACCTTTCCGGGAATTTTTTTGTGTCAAATGGAGCTCACTTGTCATCTTTTGGGGACTGCTTTGTGTACTGCGTTCTTGAAAAAAATATGTGAGACCCTCTGGATGTGCCCTTCTGATCTCAATATGCCAATAAGCCTCCTTGGGGGACAGTACATGAAATAATGGTTATGTAAGGTTGATTTGATATGTTTTGAATAACAATGTACTTTTAAGTACATTAGATGGTTTATTGCAGTGACAGGTTACAGTTACCCTTATTTCTTCTCCAACAGATATCATGAGTGTATTGGTGTCCAAGAGTAAACAAAGCTATTATACTTATTGATAAACCAGACAAATTTAACAATTTAATCACTATCAAATTGATGCATGGGATAAAAGGGGTTATAGTGCAAGGGGTTTATAAATATATTTATTCAACTATGTACAATGTATGACTTTGCAGTGCATTCTACATAATATCATAGTTTCTTTCCAAACCACCACCACAGTAACACATACATCTTTATATTGGGAGACACTCATTTGTCCTTCCATACTTCTGCTGGATTCCTTCAAGATGACCTTTGTTGAACTCCCCAAATCAAAACATAAACAAAAGAAAATGTCTGCCTTCAATCAGTGAGCACTCCACTTATAACATTTGGTCTCAATCTTTATTACTTTCATGAATTAGGAAAAGATTTCTTCGAGTATGTACTTCAATGTTTATAGAATGCAGCTGTTATTTTAAGTTGAGGTATTTTATTGGGAAAATTTTGTTCTCTTACTTATGCCATAGCAGACTTTCAGGTGGTGCTATTTACACATGGCAGCAGTTCCATGGCAAATTTCAGTTTCCACATGTTCTATGTTTCATTCCAAGCATTTTGGTATACGGTCGTGTCCCCTATTACCGGTGGTCCTCTATTACCGGTGTATATCCCATTTTCGCTCATTTCGGCATTGAAATGGGGCACCGGCCTACTACAATTTGTTCCGGTCAATATTTTGGCAGATAGGAACGTAACCCGGTACTTTTTTACGTTATACGGCGGTCACGTCATGACGCGTTAACGGTTTTCCGACATTTTTAGGCCAGAAAGATCACTGTTGAAGTGGCACTGTGGAAAGATTTAATAGCTTTTGGAATGATTTATTGAGGAATTATAGAAGATTATAGAATATTTTGGTGAATTTACAGATATGCCACCAATAAAGGTATGTTTTTCCAGTTTAATAGTGGCAGTCATCCCCGCTTATGTTCAATTATATTAAGATTAGCCTATAGGCATACCGTCATTTGGAGAACATAGGCTTTTTGCTCAGTTTAAGCCAATTATGAAAAAAAAAAAATAGGCCTAGGCTAGTCTTCACTTTAGTATCATGATTTCGAAGTCCTTGTACTTGCCAAATTGGGTCATTATAATTCATTCTAGAAGAGGAACAGAGTGCTGGGGCGAACGGTTTTTTTTAGCTCTTTTGGGGTGGGGGGAGGGGGGATAAGTGTGGCAAAATAATCTGACAGTGACAAGGACCTAAGACTAAGAAAGGGAGTGACCAAATATTTTTTTGCTGGTTGGGGGGGGGGGGGGGGGGGGAGGGGGGGGGGCCTGGTTAGATCTGATTTTTTTTTTTTGGGGGGGGGGGGCAAGATATCCTCATCCCACCCCAAAAAACTTTAAAAAATGGACAGCATTCTCTCTTAGGCGGTTTGTTTTCAGATGGGGGGGGGGGGGGGATTTTGTTTTTTTCTCTCGAATTTCACATTTGTTTCAGGGGCACACCTCTTGTGTTCGCTCCCATCTCGCCGCTACATGAATTGGGTAAAAGGCTCAAACACGTTATTCTTGCCGATGGGCTCCCCTTCCCTCACCACGATCTCGCAAAATCCTTAGACTCAAAATGATAAGCGTTCGTATTTAGATGCAATGGAATTTCAATATTCAAATGTGTCATGAATTCAGAAAAAGGTAAGGCTGCTATTGAATGTGATGAGAATAAAATGTCACTGTGAGTACACTGAACTGAAGGAATGCAGAGTGCCAGGAAACAATACACAAGTCGGGAATGGATTAATTGACGCCATTCTCAAAACATTTAATTCAATTTCATGAATACTTAATTACTTTTCGGGGTGCATTGTGAGATCAGAGCATTGTTTTTGTAAACAATAACTTCAGAAGTGTTATAGCCCCCATATTATATTGAGATTGATATATCCTTAAGTTGATAATTATGTGAGAACGATTTTTTTTTTTTATTTCTGCATTTTCTGACTGGTCTAACTCTTTTGCACTCAGTGACCTTGTTTACATCTTTGTTACACTGATATATTGTACATATAGCTGTTGATTGTTTAATTGTTTAAATAGGTCAATGACCTTGTTTACTTGAACTTTAACAGAATCCCCCAGAAACTAATAGAACATTACAGAAACTTCCTCTTCTGGGACATTCTATCTGGTTACTATATAAAGGTTTGTCAACAGAATTCAAAAACTCATTCTTAGAAAGCCTTTCAAAAAGACTCACTTCAGTTATTTCCATTGGAGAAGATTATTGTTTCAGAACAGTGCATTTATTATAGAAGCAGTGCTTCTTTGTGAATTTGGAGATTGATTCCAAAAGAGAATTTTGAAGAGAATCTATTCGTCTTGGAAAAGAGAATTTATACTTTCTGTGAAACAGAATAATAATATTTTGTGAAAAGCCAGGATTCTACTGGATTGTTTGGAAATTACCTGTGGCGCCAATACTTCTTGGATTTTTACTCCATTTGAATTTTGTGGAGAATTTTATTATATTTTATTGGAGACTGCTGAAATTTCTAAGTGAAAATTTTATTATAAATCTACGGGATACTGTTTCTGAAGAGACATTCTTGGATTTAATACTACATCTACCAGCTGGTAACTTTCTTCAGAAGATACTTCACCACTGGATTACTGGATTCTGTCAAACTGTACTTTGGACTAATTCTATAATTGATAAGTACCATTGTTTTTTTTTATTTTCTGTAACCCAATTAGTGTAAAAGATCTTTGTATCATTTTTTTTTTATATCAATTTTTTTTAATTAAATTTCAGAATAGTTAAATTCATAGTTTTGTTGCTGATTCTCAGATTTCTTTCTGTTACCAATATCAATAATAATTCCACACCGTAACAGAAATTGGGGGCTCGTTGCCGAGATTGAATATTAGATAACGAGAAAATTGCAAATTGCAATTATTATTTTGGCTCACTTTCAAAACATTTAAATTTTCTTAGAAAATTTCAGTATTATTATTTATATTCTGAGAACCAGCAAACCTTTTCATCATGGTATTTATTGTTACAGAATTTATATTTGAATTTGAAAGATCTCCTAGTTTGGCCCTTTTAGAATCTCTTAAGAAGGAGGATTTGTTTCAACTTGCTCAGTATCTAAAATTACCTGCCACCCCTGGTCTGAACAAGCATAAACTTAAACAGCTCATTGTTAATCATTATATGGAGGAAGGCCTTTTGCCTCAGTCTGAAACTCTCCCCTCTGAACCACAACCCACTGATGCCCTTGAACTCAAAAAGTTAGAATTGGAACTAAAGAGATTAGAAATGCAACAAGAAATGAAAAGGCAGGAAAATGAAATGAAATTAAAAGAATTAGAAGCTCAAAAAGAAAGGGAACAAATTCAGGCTCAGAAAGAAAGGGAACAAATTCAGGCTCAAAAAGAAAAAGAGGATAGGGAATTAAAATTAAGGGAAATAGAAGCTCAAAAAGAAATGCACTTAAAAGAATTAGAAATTCAGGCCCAAAAGGAAATAAAAATAAAAGAATTAGAATCTCAATGTCAAGGCTCAAATGTAATTTCTCCAAGTAGATTTGATGCAACTAAACATGTTAGGCTAGTTCCCCCCTTTCAAGAAAAAGAAGTTGATTAAAAAATTTTCACATTTTGAAAAAATGGCAACAAGTTTAGAATGGCCAAGGGATGTATGGACTTTGCTACTGCAAAGTGTTTTGAAAGGGAAGGCCCAAGAAATCTATTCCACTCTATCTTCTGAGCAAAGCAACAATTATGACGCTGTTAAAGAGGCAATACTTAAGGCATATGAACTTGTTCCAGAGGCATATAGGCAGAAATTCAGAAATTATTATAAAAATGAAAATCAAACTCATGTGGAATTTGCCAGAGAAAAGCAAAATTTATTTGACAGGTGGTGCCACTCAAAGGAAATAGGGAAAGATTTTACAAAATTAAAGGAAATGATGCTGATTGAGGAGTTCAAAGGAAAGATACATTCAGATATAAAGGCCCACCTGGATGAACAAAAAGTTGACACATTAAATAGAGCAGCAGTACTGGCAGATGACTATGCCTTAACTCATAAAATGAGTCGTAACGCCACAAATTTTTGGCCCCACAAGAATTCTTTCCAAAGTGGACCTAGACCAGCTTCAGATAAAACTCATCCTTCCAATCATCCTTCCCATCCTACGAACTTTTCACCACCTAAATTTTATCGGAAACCTAATGAGAATAAGTCATCCAATGCCAGCCCTACACCATTACGACCCAACATTTCAGCTAAAACTTGTAATTATTGTAAGAAAGCAGGTCATTTATTATCTGATTGCTGGCTGTTAAAAAGGAAAAATGAGTCCTCTACTTCACAGAATGCACTAGCATGTGCTCCATGCCCTGAAAATTATGTTATAAAGCAAGACGCTTTAGAAAATTATAAGCCATTTATTTCTGAAGGCTTTGTTTCCCTTGATGGGGATAAGCACTGTTCCTTACCAATAAAAATACTGAGAGACACAGGGGCTACTCAGTCATTAATGTTAGAAGGCATTTTGCCATTTTCTGAAGAAAGTGCTACAGGGGCACAAGTTCTAATATCAGGTATTGAGTCAAACTCTTTAAAGGTCCCACTTCATAAAATAAATTTAAGAAGTAGCTTAGTAAATGGGACTGTGACAGTAGGAATCAGACCTACTCTACCTGTAAAAGGTATTTCTTTATTATTGGGAAATGACTTAGCTGGTGACAAAGTCACTGTAGAACCTCAAGTGGTGGATAAGCCGAGCACAGATGAAAGTATTATTAATTTGAAGGAATGTTTTCCTTTTGCCTTTCCAGCATGTGCTGTGACTCGGTCCATGGCAAAGAAAGCTGAGGTTGGTAACAACCTCAATTGTGTTGATTTAAACAGCAAAGCTGAGGATAAGAACAGTCACAGAATTATGGATTCTGAAGATATTGATTAGTCTCAGACATTTTTGAGTCAGTGTGATGACTCCTCTAGAAATTGTAAAGAGGTCACTACACCTGAGAGTGATAGGGGGACCTCCTTGAATGTCATTTCCCGGACATCTTTAATTCAGGAACAGGAAAGTGATCCTGACCTTGCCGAGCCACGTGAAAAGGCTCTAACACAGGCTGAAGCCCAAAACTCCCCTGTCTGTTATTTCAGAAAATCTGGTGTACTTATGAGGAAATGGCGACCACCAGAAGTACCCTCCAATAGTGATTGGGAGGTTATTTATCAAATAGTTGTCCCCACTAAATACCGGAATGAAATAATAAGCCTGGCTCATGAAAATCCAATGGCTGGACATTTGGGAATTAGGAAGACCTACTCTCGTATTCAGCAATGTTTTTACTGGCCCAAGCTTCGACAGGATGTTGTCGAATTTTGTAAAACATGCCACATCTGTCAAATTGTAGGAAAACCCAACCAGAAGATTCCTCCTGCTCCCCTTCAACCAATCCCTGCTTTTGAGGAGCCATTCAGTAGAATTATTATTGATTGTGTTGGCCCATTGCCTAGAACAAGATCTGGAAATGAATATCTTCTTACCATCATGTGTGCTTCTACACGATTTCCTGAAGCTATACCTCTAAGAAATATTAAAACTAAGACAATAGTTTAGGCCTTGATAAAATTTTTCACGACTTTCGGTCTACCCAGGTCAGTGCAATCGGACCAAGGCTCAAATTTTATGTCAAACATTTTTCAGCAGGTGATGTATGAGCTCAAAATTAAGCAGTACACATCAAGTGCCTATCATCCCGAAAGTCAAGGAGCTCTAGAACGCTTTCATCAAACACTGAAGACCATGATAAAGGCCTATGGGGAGAATAATGAGAAGGATTGGGATGAAGGAGTACATCTCCTCTTATTTGCAGTCCGTGAGACTGTACAGGAATCTCTGGGGTTCAGCCCTTTTGAATTAGTGTTTGGACACTCAGTGAGGGGTCCACTCACTGCTTTGAAGGAGAAATGGCTCGAGGAAGAGCTACCTGAAATTTCTCTTCTGGACTATGTGTCCACTTTTAAGGAAAAACTGCACCAGGCCAGAGAAATGGCAAATAAACATTTACAGAAAGCCCAGAGTCATATGAAGACCTGGTATGATAAAAAGGCAAAATTTCGCACCTTTAAACCTGGGGACAAGGTGCTAGTCTTATTCCCTTTAAAGGGCAATGCTTTACAAGCAAGATATTCAGGCCCTTATATTGTTAAGCACAAGATCAGTGATACTGATTATGTTGTTGAGACTCCCGATAGACTCAAAAATACTCAGCTGTGCCATATAAATATGTTGAAAACTTATTATGAGAGAGAACCAAACTCTCTACCAGTCTCAACAGTCACCCACATGGATGAGCTGGAAAATCCTGTAGAGGATATTCATGAAGGCGGCGAAAATGTACCTCTGAAGTTACAGAACTCAGATGTCCTGAGAGATCTACAAAATAAAACTGATTATTTACTGCCTGACCAAAGAAAGGATTTAGTTGATTTAATTTTCAAATATCAACACTTATTTCCCGATGTGCCTAGTAGGACATCTGTTATTTTTCATGATGTTGATGTAGGAGAGGCAAATCCCATCAAACAGCATCCATATAGATTGAACCCTTTCAAAGCTGAGATCATGCGAAAGGAAATACAGTATATGCTGGACAATGATATCATAGAACCTAGCCATAGCAACTGGATTTCGCCCTGTATACTCGTCCCAAAACCTGATGGCAGTTACCGATTTTGTACGGATTACCGAAAGGTGAACAGCCTCACCAAAACAGACAATTATCCAATTCCAAGAATTGATGACTGCATTGACAAACTTGGCCATGCTAAATTTGTGACAAAATTTGACTTGTTAAAGGGTTATTGGCAAGTCCCTTTAACAGAAAAAGCAAAAGAAATATCTGCTTTTGTTACCCCATTTGGGTTGTATCAATATAAAGTAACCCCTTTTGGCATGAAAAACTCTCCGGCAACGTTCCAGCGCATGGTTAACCACTTAATTGCAGACCTAGATCACAGTGAAGGTTATATTGATGATGTTATTATACACACAGATACAAATTGGGCTGATCATCTAAAGCATATTCAAGAATTTTTTGACAAAGTGACCCAAGCCAACCTAACTATTAACTTGGTAAAATCAGAATTTGGCAAAGCAACTGTAAATTATTTAGGTCATGTTGTGGGGCAGGGGCAGGTGAGGCCGATTGCGGCGAAAGTTGATGCCATTGTAAATTTTCCAGTACCAAAATCTAAAAAAGAGCTCATGAGATTCTTAGGCATGGCTGGATATTATAGAAAATTTTGTTTAAATTTCTCAGATGCTGTCTCCCCTTTGACCAGTTTATTGAGCAAAAAGGTTAAGTTTGTTTGGACTGAGGAATGTCAGAAATCCTTTAACAGAATAAAAACTTTATTAAATAATTCCCCTGTCCTGGCCAGTCCCAATTATGAAAAGCCCTTCAAATTATTCATAGATGCAAGTGACAATGGAGCAGGTGGGTATATTGCCCAGGAAGATTCCCAAGGTATTGATCACCCTGTATGTTATTTTTCCAGAAAATTTCTCAGACATCAAAAGAATTACTCTACGGTAGAAAAAGAAACTTTGGCTCTAATTTTGGCATTAACCCATTTTGATGTGTATCTAGGAACCGCCCAATGTCCAATTACAGTTTACACCGATCATAACCCCTTAACATTTATCAATAAAATGAAAAACAAGAATCAAAGATTATTGCGGTGGAGTTTAGCCCTTCAAGAATATAATTTAGAGATTAGGCATATTTCGGGAAGAGATAATGTTGTAGCTGATGCTCTTTCCAGAATATCCTAATTTAAAATGATATGATCGGTCCCTATTCACTTCAAGTGTATATATGTTTATTAGAAAAAAAAAAAAAAATTGTGAAGATTATGGTGTGTGTGTATTGTAAACCAGTCAGAGTCTGCTAAAATTATGTAAAAAGTTTTCAGTACCTTCAAACTTTTTCTTTTAAGGCGGGGTGTGTTATAGCCCCCATATTATATTGAGATTGATATATCCTTAAGTTGATAATTATGTGAGAACGATTTTTTTTTTTATTTCTGCATTTTCTGACTGGTCTAACTCTTTTGCACTCAGTGACCTTGTTTACATCTTTGTTACACTGATATATTGTACATATAGCTGTTGATTGTTTAATTGTTTAAATAGGTCAATGACCTTGTTTACTTGAACTTTAACAGAATCCCCCAGAAACTAATAGAACATTACAGAAACTTCCTCTTCTGGGACATTCTATCTGGTTACTATATAAAGGTTTGTCAACAGAATTCAAAAACTCATTCTTAGAAAGCCTTTCAAAAAGACTCACTTCAGTTATTTCCATTGGAGAAGATTATTGTTTCAGAACAGTGCATTTATTATAGAAGCAGTGCTTCTTTGTGAATTTGGAGATTGATTCCAAAAGAGAATTTTGAAGAGAATCTATTCGTCTTGGAAAAGAGAATTTATACTTTCTGTGAAACAGAATAATAATATTTTGTGAAAAGCCAGGATTCTACTGGATTGTTTGGAAATTACCTGTGGCGCCAATACTTCTTGGATTTTTACTCCATTTGAATTTTGTGGAGAATTTTATTATATTTTATTGGAGACTGCTGAAATTTCTAAGTGAAAATTTTATTATAAATCTACGGGATACTGTTTCTGAAGAGACATTCTTGGATTTAATACTACATCTACCAGCTGGTAACTTTCTTCAGAAGATACTTCACCACTGGATTACTGGATTCTGTCAAACTGTACTTTGGACTAATTCTATAATTGATAAGTACCATTGTTTTTTTTTATTTTCTGTAACCCAATTAGTGTAAAAGATCTTTGTATCATTTTTTTTTTATATCAATTTTTTTTAATTAAATTTCAGAATAGTTAAATTCATAGTTTTGTTGCTGATTCTCAGATTTCTTTCTGTTACCAATATCATTAATAATTCCACACCGTAACAGAAATTGGGGGCTCGTTGCCGAGATTGAATATTAGATAACGAGAAAATTGCAAATTGCAATTATTATTTTGGCTCACTTTCAAAACATTTAAATTTTCTTAGAAAATTTCAGTATTATTATTTATATTCTGAGAACCAGCAAACCTTTTCATCATGGTATTTATTGTTACAGAATTTATATTTGAATTTGAAAGATCTCCTAGTTTGGCCCTTTTAGAATCTCTTAAGAAGGAGGATTTGTTTCAACTTGCTCAGTATCTAAAATTACCTGCCACCCCTGGTCTGAACAAGCATAAACTTAAACAGCTCATTGTTAATCATTATATGGAGGAAGGCCTTTTGCCTCAGTCTGAAACTCTCCCCTCTGAACCACAACCCACTGATGCCCTTGAACTCAAAAAGTTAGAATTGGAACTAAAGAGATTAGAAATGCAACAAGAAATGAAAAGGCAGGAAAATGAAATGAAATTAAAAGAATTAGAAGCTCAAAAAGAAAGGGAACAAATTCAGGCTCAGAAAGAAAGGGAACAAATTCAGGCTCAAAAAGAAAAAGAGGATAGGGAATTAAAATTAAGGGAAATAGAAGCTCAAAAAGAAATGCACTTAAAAGAATTAGAAATTCAGGCCCAAAAGGAAATAAAAATAAAAGAATTAGAATCTCAATGTCAAGGCTCAAATGTAATTTCTCCAAGTAGATTTGATGCAACTAAACATGTTAGGCTAGTTCCCCCCTTTCAAGAAAAAGAAGTTGATTAAAAAATTTTCACATTTTGAAAAAGTGGCAACAAGTTTAGAATGGCCAAGGGATGTATGGACTTTGCTACTGCAAAGTGTTTTGAAAGGGAAGGCCCAAGAAATCTATTCCACTCTATCTTCTGAGCAAAGCAACAATTATGACGCTGTTAAAGAGGCAATACTTAAGGCATATGAACTTGTTCCAGAGGCATATAGGCAGAAATTCAGAAATTATTATAAAAATGAAAATCAAACTCATGTGGAATTTGCCAGAGAAAAGCAAAATTTATTTGACAGGTGGTGCCACTCAAAGGAAATAGGGAAAGATTTTACAAAATTAAAGGAAATGATGCTGATTGAGGAGTTCAAAGGAAAGATACATTCAGATATAAAGGCCCACCTGGATGAACAAAAAGTTGACACATTAAATAGAGCAGCAGTACTGGCAGATGACTATGCCTTAACTCATAAAATGAGTCGTAACGCCACAAATTTTTGGCCCCACAAGAATTCTTTCCAAAGTGGACCTAGACCAGCTTCAGATAAAACTCATCCTTCCAATCATCCTTCCCATCCTACGAACTTTTCACCACCTAAATTTTATCGGAAACCTAATGAGAATAAGTCATCCAATGCCAGCCCTACACCATTACGACCCAACATTTCAGCTAAAACTTGTAATTATTGTAAGAAAGCAGGTCATTTATTATCTGATTGCTGGCTGTTAAAAAGGAAAAATGAGTCCTCTACTTCACAGAATGCACTAGCATGTGCTCCATGCCCTGAAAATTATGTTATAAAGCAAGACGCTTTAGAAAATTATAAGCCATTTATTTCTGAAGGCTTTGTTTCCCTTGATGGGGATAAGCACTGTTCCTTACCAATAAAAATACTGAGAGACACAGGGGCTACTCAGTCATTAATGTTAGAAGGCATTTTGCCATTTTCTGAAGAAAGTGCTACAGGGGCACAAGTTCTAATATCAGGTATTGAGTCAAACTCTTTAAAGGTCCCACTTCATAAAATAAATTTAAGAAGTAGCTTAGTAAATGGGACTGTGACAGTAGGAATCAGACCTACTCTACCTGTAAAAGGTATTTCTTTATTATTGGGAAATGACTTAGCTGGTGACAAAGTCACTGTAGAACCTCAAGTGGTGGATAAGCCGAGCACAGATGAAAGTATTATTAATTTGAAGGAATGTTTTCCTTTTGCCTTTCCAGCATGTGCTGTGACTCGGTCCATGGCAAAGAAAGCTGAGGTTGATAACAACCTCAATTGTGTTGATTTAAACAGCAAAGCTGAGGATAAGAACAGTCACAGAATTATGGATTCTGAAGATATTGATTAGTCTCAGACATTTTTGAGTCAGTGTGATGACTCCTCTAGAAATTGTAAAGAGGTCACTACACCTGAGAGTGATAGGGGGACCTCCTTGAATGTCATTTCCCGGACATCTTTAATTCAGGAACAGGAAAGTGATCCTGACCTTGCCGAGCCACGTGAAAAGGCTCTAACACAGGCTGAAGCCCAAAACTCCCCTGTCTGTTATTTCAGAAAATCTGGTGTACTTATGAGGAAATGGCGACCACCAGAAGTACCCTCCAATAGTGATTGGGAGGTTATTTATCAAATAGTTGTCCCCACTAAATACCGGAATGAAATAATAAGCCTGGCTCATGAAAATCCAATGGCTGGACATTTGGGAATTAGGAAGACCTACTCTCGTATTCAGCAATGTTTTTACTGGCCCAAGCTTCGACAGGATGTTGTCGAATTTTGTAAAACATGCCACATCTGTCAAATTGTAGGAAAACCCAACCAGAAGATTCCTCCTGCTCCCCTTCAACCAATCCCTGCTTTTGAGGAGCCATTCAGTAGAATTATTATTGATTGTGTTGGCCCATTGCCTAGAACAAGATCTGGAAATGAATATCTTCTTACCATCATGTGTGCTTCTACACGATTTCCTTAAGCTATACCTCTAAGAAATATTAAAACTAAGACAATAGTTAAGGCCTTGATAAAATTTTTCACGACTTTCGGTCTACCCAGGTCAGTGCAATCGGACCAAGGCTCAAATTTTATGTCAAACATTTTTCAGCAGGTGATGTATGAGCTCAAAATTAAGCAGTACACATCAAGTGCCTATCATCCCGAAAGTCAAGGAGCTCTAGAACGCTTTCATCAAACACTGAAGACCATGATAAAGGCCTATGGGGAGAATAATGAGAAGGATTGGGATGAAGGAGTACATCTCCTCTTATTTGCAGTCCGTGAGACTGTACAGGAATCTCTGGGGTTCAGCCCTTTTGAATTAGTGTTTGGACACTCAGTGAGGGGTCCACTCACTGCTTTGAAGGAGAAATGGCTCGAGGAAGAGCTACCTGAAATTTCTCTTCTGGACTATGTGTCCACTTTTAAGGAAAAACTGCACCAGGCCAGAGAAATGGCAAATAAACATTTACAGAAAGCCCAGAGTCATATGAAGACCTGGTATGATAAAAAGGCAAAATTTCGCACCTTTAAACCTGGGGACAAGGTGCTAGTCTTATTCCCTTTAAAGGGCAATGCTTTACAAGCAAGATATTCAGGCCCTTATATTGTTAAGCACAAGATCAGTGATACTGATTATGTTGTTGAGACTCCCGATAGACTCAAAAATACTCAGCTGTGCCATATAAATATGTTGAAAACTTATTATGAGAGAGAACCAAACTCTCTACCAGTCTCAACAGTCACCCACATGGATGAGCTGGAAAATCCTGTAGAGGATATTCATGAAGGCGGCGAAAATGTACCTCTGAAGTTACAGAACTCAGATGTCCTGAGAGATCTACAAAATAAAACTGATTATTTACTGCCTGACCAAAGAAAGGATTTAGTTGATTTAATTTTCAAATATCAACACTTATTTCCCGATGTGCCTAGTAGGACATCTGTTATTTTTCATGATGTTGATGTAGGAGAGGCAAATCCCATCAAACAGCATCCATATAGATTGAACCCTTTCAAAGCTGAGATCATGCGAAAGGAAATACAGTATATGCTGGACAATGATATCATAGAACCTAGCCATAGCAACTGGATTTCGCCCTGTATACTCGTCCCAAAACCTGATGGCAGTTACCGATTTTGTACGGATTACCGAAAGGTGAACAGCCTCACCAAAACAGACAATTATCCAATTCCAAGAATTGATGACTGCATTGACAAACTTGGCCATGCTAAATTTGTGACAAAATTTGACTTGTTAAAGGGTTATTGGCAAGTCCCTTTAACAGAAAAAGCAAAAGAAATATCTGCTTTTGTTACCCCATTTGGGTTGTATCAATATAAAGTAACCCCTTTTGGCATGAAAAACTCTCCGGCAACGTTCCAGCGCATGGTTAACCACTTAATTGCAGACCTAGATCACAGTGAAGGTTATATTGATGATGTTATTATACACACAGATACAAATTGGGCTGATCATCTAAAGCATATTCAAGAATTTTTTGACAAAGTGACCCAAGCCAACCTAACTATTAACTTGGTAAAATCAGAATTTGGCAAAGCAACTGTAAATTATTTAGGTCATGTTGTGGGGCAGGGGCAGGTGAGGCCGATTGCGGCGAAAGTTGATGCCATTGTAAATTTTCCAGTACCAAAATCTAAAAAAGAGCTCATGAGATTCTTAGGCATGGCTGGATATTATAGAAAATTTTGTTTAAATTTCTCAGATGTTGTCTCCCCTTTGACCAGTTTATTGAGCAAAAAGGTTAAGTTTGTTTGGACTGAGGAATGTCAGAAATCCTTTAACAGAATAAAAACTTTATTAAATAATTCCCCTGTCCTGGCCAGTCCCAATTATGAAAAGCCCTTCAAATTATTCATAGATGCAAGTGACAATGGAGCAGGTGGGTATATTGCCCAGGAAGATTCCCAAGGTATTGATCACCCTGTATGTTATTTTTCCAGAAAATTTCTCAGACATCAAAAGAATTACTCTACAGTAGAAAAAGAAACTTTGGCTCTAATTTTGGCATTAACCCATTTTGATGTGTATCTAGGAACCGCCCAATGTCCAATTACAGTTTACACCGATCATAACCCCTTAACATTTATCAATAAAATGAAAAACAAGAATCAAAGATTATTGCGGTGGAGTTTAGCCCTTCAAGAATATAATTTAGAGATTAGGCATATTTCGGGAAGAGATAATGTTGTAGCTGATGCTCTTTCCAGAATATCCTAATTTAAAATGATATGATCGGTCCCTATTCACTTCAAGTGTATATATGTTTATTAGAAAAAAAAAAAAAATTGTGAAGATTATGGTGTGTGTGTATTGTAAACCAGTCAGAGTCTGCTAAAATTATGTAAAAAGTTTTCAGTACCTTCAAACTTTTTCTTTTAAGGCGGGGTGTGTTATAGCCCCCATATTATATTGAGATTGATATATCCTTAAGTTGATAATTATGTGAGAACGATTTTTTTTTTTATTTCTGCATTTTCTGACTGGTCTAACTCTTTTGCACTCAGTGACCTTGTTTACATCTTTGTTACACTGATATATTGTACATATAGTTGTTGATTGTTTAATTGTTTAAATAGGTCAATGACCTTGTTTACTTGAACTTTAACAGAATCCCCCCGAAACTAATAGAACATTACAGAAACTTCCTCTTCTGGGACATTCTATCTGGTTACTATATAAAGGTTTGTCAACAGAATTCAAAAACTCATTCTTAGAAAGCCTTTCAAAAAGACTCACTTCAGTTATTTCCATTGGAGAAGATTATTGTTTCAGAACAGTGCATTTATTATAGAAGCAGTGCTTCTTTGTGAATTTGGAGATTGATTCCAAAAGAGAATTTTGAAGAGAATCTATTCGTCTTGGAAAAGAGAATTTATACTTTCTGTGAAACAGAATAATAATATTTTGTGAAAAGCCAGGATTCTACTGGATTGTTTGGAAATTACCTGTGGCGCCAATACTTCTTGGATTTTTACTCCATTTGAATTTTGTGGAGAATTTTATTATATTTTATTGGAGACTGCTGAAATTTCTAAGTGAAAATTTTATTATAAATCTACGGGATACTGTTTCTGAAGAGACATTCTTGGATTTAATACTACATCTACCAGCTGGTAACTTTCTTCAGAAGATACTTCACCACTGGATTACTGGATTCTGTCAAACTGTACTTTGGACTAATTCTATAATTGATAAGTACCATTGTTTTTTTTTATTTTCTGTAACCCAATTAGTGTAAAAGATCTTTGTATCATTTTTTTTTTATATCAATTTTTTTTAATTAAATTTCAGAATAGTTAAATTCATAGTTTTGTTGCTGATTCTCAGATTTCTTTCTGTTACCAATATCATTAATAATTCCACACCGTAACAGAAGGCCTGCACAATAAAAGGAAGCTGATTGATTTGTATGCCCGGCACTTAATCCAATTTCGGTGAGTGTCTAATTGCCACTAGTTTAATTACAAAACAAACTACTGTAATTGAGCACCTGTGAACACACAAAAGGGGGACGGTTACTGCTAGTCTAAGAGTGTCTTTTCCATTGTTTTTTTTTTTTCTTTTTATCTGAACTACCCACTATTTGAATGGCAGAACTACCCACTATTTGAATGGCAAAAGAAGATTTTTTGCATTTAAATGATTGACATTTTTTAAAATGTTGCACCCACAGACATTGAAATATTTTGTAATGCACAATATACTGGGGCACCGAAGCCTTTATTAAGTGGTAAATGACATCCGACGTAGCTAAGCGTATTACGCCATCAAGTCATTCAAGAAATCACTGAGGCGATGAATAGAAAGTATTTTTCCTATAAAATTGGAAACTTCAGAGCATTCAATCGCCAGAGTTTTGGGGAATGGCGCAATAGAGGGCGGAGAAGTGAAATGGGGTATTGAGAGTTGGTGGGAGGGACAACTGATGCATAACTATGTTCATGTCGTTTTTCTGTCCATAACTTCTATATATGCTGGCATTTCGGAGGGGGGGGGGGGGGGCGGGGGGGGGGGGGGGGGGGGGGGGGGGGGGGGGGGGGGGGGGGGGGAACAACGGCTGCGAAGTAGAAAAACATTATGTAAAACTAACCAGTAGCAATTTACAGACCTTCCTCTGTCTGTAACTTGTCCTGTACAGTTCAAAAGAGGGAATTAAATTTCAAGCACGGTGTTAATTGACAGTATGTTAGGAGCTTATTATGCCTTTAGTTTTACTTTCTCGGAATATGGTCGGTGGCTGAAATGGCTTCCAGTGGTAGTTTCAACCTATGTTGAGTTTTCAAAAATATCGGGAACACAATGTCCCAGGGTAAATTGAAACGTCTCGGACTCCAATGGGCCGAACCCTCCTCCCCCCCTATCCATCTATTCCTTTCATAAGACCAACCTGCTTCAAATTTCTTCAACACAAGCCAACTTCTTTGGAGGAAGATGGGGAGGGGGGGGGGGGGGGGGGGGGGGGGGGGCTTCTTCTGGTCCGAGTTCTCCAAGGAACAAATTTCTCAGACGTGGCGTGCAATGGGATGAGGTCTTTGTTAACACAACGTTATATTGTTTTCAATCGGCACATTTAAAGAGAATGAAGAAAATTACTGTTTAAATAGACATCCAATTGAAAAGTGGATTTTGCCATATATATTATTAATTATTACTGCCGAACATTCTTTGTAGGCTTGTGTGAAAGTCGAACAGATTTTAAGGTGGATTTACTCATACCGCTGCAGCCGCTGGCTGAATGGAGAAATCAGTGAATCACTGTGTGATCGAAATGGTTTATTGCTATTTCATCAATTCCCATTTCATCAACTGCCTCTAAAATTATATTTTCTCATTGCAGTAGCACAATTGGTAGCCAGTTAATTATATTACCAAGAAGGAAATAATCCTTTTCAAACTGAATCACCGTTGCAACTGTGATTTACTAAGAAGAAGATAATCTTTTCCACATCTAAACACCGTTTGCACACGGTGTTTAATTTGGTAAAATTACACCGTTTGACACGGTGTTGGCCGGTGATTTTCAGAAAATCGCCCACCGTGTCGGATGTTTGAGACAGGATACAGTTGGCACGCACTGTATATGATAAGAAACATGGACTGTTGCATGGGGCGAAATGTAAAGGTCCGGATGAGTGAGAACGTGTTTTTTTTTTATTTCGAACTGCCACGTGTATATTATCACTGTATGTGAGCGAATATAAGTTCAAAACGTTTATTTCTTTTATTTTGTGGTGTTGAATAAGTATAAATAAATGAATATTTGAATCTTCGTTCTGCTCTTTTTAATTGTACCGGCAGTACTCCTTGATTGAAAGCTTTTCCCAAGAATGAAAATTATCAATTTACCATAAACAACATGTGGTGGTCGATCGATTGAGACTGAGAAAAGAATG